>JAJOZX010003107.1:0-25000 GCA_023014485.1 Bathynomus jamesi | reverse complement strand
AAAATAGATCTATAACTTCTTCAGAGAACGTCATCAAGTTGTTAACTGAATCGGAAGCACGTAGCTGAGTACCACAAGGAACAGTATTAGTCCCACTCCTATTCATTATCTTGCTAACAAACATAAACAACGAAGCAACCAATAAGAACATGGTAACATCCTTTGCTGACGATACAAAAATCAACATTAAAATTCGAAATGTGTATGATGTGAAATCAATGTAGACGAACAGAAACAGAATATACAGACGGTCAGAAGACAACAATATGAAATTTAACACCCCAAAAATTTAGCTTTTAAGATATAGAAAAAAATGACGCTAAAACGAGGAGAATATTATACCCCAAATAGGCCAAAAATACAAAGAACCACAAAAGCAAAAAGATTTACGAGTTATAATGACCGACGATGCGAAATTTGTGACACAAAATCAGAGAGCAACAAACAAGGCAAAAAGAATTACGGGACAGATACTGAGACCCTTTAAAAGAAGGAACAAGGAAGTAATGATTACTGAAAATACTAATCATACCAAAACTGAAATAATGCTCAGTCTTGATATCTCCACATAAAGAAAACAAGGAATCAATAAACTAGAAGAAATTTATAGAAATTTCAAAGCCACTACAAAGAACTCAATTACTGTGGAAGACTACGTACATTAAATCTATCTTCGCTGGAAAGAAGGAGAGAGAAGTACACCATAATATACGTATGGAAAATAATAAACTAGTGCCTAACCTCAGACTGAACCCCATAACCACCCAAACAACATTGGAAAATAACAAAGGTAGAATGTGTAGTGTTCCCGAACTAAAGGCCAGACAAGGGACATTCTTCAACTCTAAAATAAAATAGTTTTGTTGTCAGAAGGTCAAGACTATTCAACCAGCTCGCCAAAGACATCAGAAACATCACATATCAAAGTTGAAGTCATCAAAAGAAAATAAGACGCCTGGTTCAGGGCAGTCCGGGATGAGCCTATTTCCAGATAGATAGATGTGATCCTTTTTCTCTTTATTATTACTTGCTTCGATTTTTGGCACACACACACACACACACACACACACACACACACACACACACACACCTCTGAGGTGGGAGTTCAGGGTAGCAATTCTATCCTGTATCAAGCCAGGTTTAGAGGGGCCACCAGCCTGATCTCCGTGTGAAGAAAGACCGGTATATATATATATACACACACACACAAGCGATGTTGAGTCTGTTCAATAGTTAGATGGGTGACCGTTCTCTGCATGTGTTCAGATGATGTAGCGACCCGTAGTTCAGATCCCACATAAAGCTATAGGTCTACTCCGTCATATGACATTAGATATTACACTCAAACACCACCATATATATACACACACACACAGTATATATATATATATATATATATATATATATATATATATATATATATATATATATATATATATACGTAGATGAAAAGTTGGAGTAATAAGATATTGAGGATTAACTCCATTAATCTTAGGATTAAAAAAATTTTTTTTAAAAATTATTTATAAAATTGGTAGAAAGACATTATAATTTTTTTCAATAATGTCTCCAATTTCAGTTTAATTTGTGGAAGTATTTCAATTTATTCTACGATGAGAGAGTCTTAGTTAAACGAAGCATTACATCTATGAATATTCATGAATCATTTGGAATTTTAAAAGATAAATTACCCGATATTCATTTTCTTTTGATTGATTGGATGGACTAATGAATCAAATTTTGCGTAAAAAAATTGCAAATTTGGATTTAATTATATATTTTAATGTACAGGGTGCCCACGATATCTTGTCACTCCAGTAAAATACTAACTGATTTTTTTATTTCAGACCTATTTGAAATGTGTGGTAGCAGCAACTATGCGATTGAACAACGCGTATTGGCTCGTCCCTGGGTCCATGAGCGACCACGTAATGGCAAAAACCTTTTTGGAGGAGCTGAATGATTGAATCGGTCCTGAAAGTCTGCACGAATATTTTCAATGGTTTTGCCATTACGTGGTCGTTCATGGACAGAGGTATTAGCCAATACGTGTTGTTCAATCGTATAGTTGCTCCTATCACACATTTTAAATGGGTCTGAAAGAAAAACGAAAATCAGTTAGTATTTTACTGGGGTGACAAGATATTGTGGACACCCTGTATGTCTTTTGGATTGGGTATACGAGCATTCATATATTCTTCCCTATTACCCAGTGAATTTGTACAGGGTGTCCCATAAGTTCCTTTACCCTTGAACCTTTTCCTACTAGAACTGGATGAGGGGTAAAGGGACTTATGGAACACCATGTAGAATTCTTTGAAACAAAAATTTCAACTTTCCTACTGAATTCTCCTACGCTTTGGTATTATGACGATATTATAACATTTTGTCCTAATAATAAAAAATTAACTTAATAATCTCGTATCATTTATATTGATGGATGAAATAGAGATTAATTATTGCATTTTATTATGGGAACTAAAAATTCATACACGCTTCAGAATTAATCCAATTTTTGAGGTTTTCCTAAGTCTTCTAAAAACTATTTTTTTCTTTTTTTTTATCATTATTCTTTAGTTAAAACTTTCCAGTTTTTCTTCATTGTTCTTAAAAGTATTAGTAGTGGTTACCTTTTAACCCCTAAGGGCATTAATGACGATATCCTCTTAATTTTTGGATTTTGCTGAACCTTAGTATCGGGAGAAAATTAGACTATTCTTAAATGTTCTTAGAAAGCTTCTGCTTAACCTTTTGACGGGCGATGAGACGTACAGTCGAAGAGGAACCCAAAATGTATCATTTCAGTGACTAGTTACTAAAATATTTCGTTTTGAATAATGATGAAACATATATTATATGGTTTGAAGAAACATATCCACCCCTCCCAGTTAAAGAGTTAATCCTAAAACAAAAAATTTTAACACAGGTGTACCGTGATCTTAAAATCTTTATCACCTAAAACCTTTATGGACGATTGAACCGAATAGGTACCGTTTCAAATACATGCATTAAAATAAAAAAACTACCTTGGTTAAACGGTTAATTTTAATATAACCTTAAGTTACTTAAAATGACTAGAATTAACGTAATGTTTAATAATCAAAATACAATAAAATTGTATTTCTATCATTAGAGTTATCTGGAATTATCATAGCTCTCTAAAGCTAATAGTAATAGTAATAGTCATAGGATAAATGTTAATTATAAACATGATTGTAATCACAGTACATAAACTGAAATAGCGCTGAAAACCTTATTGAAAAAAATATACAGGGTGTACATTATCTTTACAACTTCTCTCTCAAATAAAAATATTAGGAAATGAGGTATACATACCGTTTTTGCGCCATCTGTGAGAGAAAGTAATAAAGTTTCACATAACCTCAAACACATTCAACATGGCCACTATTTGCTACACGTAAGACGTCCAAACGATATTCTATCTCCATCCATGTACGCTGCAACATTTCAACGAAAACTCTTGCAATAGCAGCAGCAATTCTGGTCTTTAAATCGTCGATGTTGGCCACTGGAGTTGTGTACATGCAGTCTTTTACATAACCCCAAAGAAAAAAGTCAAGTCACAGGGTGTTATATCTAGTGATCTGGCCGGCCAAGAGATGGGCCCTCCACGGCCAATCCACCGATTTGGGAAATGCATGTTAAGGGAATTTCGTACCAATAAAAATGATCTGACATCTAACATGTGAAACTTTATTACTTTCTCTCACAGACAGCGCAAAAACGATATGTGTACCTCGTTTTCTAATATTTTTATTTGAGAGAGAAGTTGTAAAGATAATTTGTGTACACCCTGTATTAGACTACATTCATATCAATAACTGCATTAATAGTCAAACGATGTTTAATCAAGATAAGTTTCTTGAAAGCTACTTAATCCTCAGGTTAATGGAGATAATCCTTGATATCTTATTACTCCGACTTCTCGTCCATATATATTGTATTATTAATATTGTGTTATTAATATCTGTCATATGAACTATAGTCTGCCAATAAACCCTTTCATTTTCATTCATTTTCATATACACTATATGGAGCCTCTCTCAAGATGTGAAATCTTCAGTGAAGTTACACCTAAATTCCGCATATTTAATAGCTGGAAGAAATAAAAGAATGTTTTCAGTATGAAAATGAAATCTGTTCAAGCTGTACTGCAAGGGGATATAGCGTATCATCCGACTGAGACGTTGGAGAGAGAGAGAGAGAGAGAGAGAGAGAGAGAATAACAGTGGTGTAACAGTAAAAGAACATCTGGTAGTAGAGTAACATTAATTAAAAAAAAGCAATTGCGTGCAAATTTATAATGGAATCCGTCTTATTTAGGACCAAGAAGAAAAATGCTGAGGGAAGATCTTCAGAAAATGAGATAAATGTTGCAGTGAAATACAAAGGAAGTTTAGTAGAAGTAAAGAGAGAGCATTTAAAAAGATAACTACAGTAATGAGTTAGGAAAGAGGAAGTTTATTCAGATATGTAGAGAGGTTTCTCACATTTTGTTATCTAACCAATCTGTAATTGCAGGAATGATATGTAATTTAAAACTCAGATGTATCATAAAAGTTTTGTAGCGAGTTAGAAAGTAATTACTGTAGTTTGTAATTTGTATAAAAATTCCTACCAAGAAGTAAAAAAAATCACTCTCCAAAGGAAATGAAGTAATCAGTATAAGGGAATTAGGGAAATTACTAGTCACTGACTCATTTGAAGAAATAAATCCATGCTGACTTTCTGTTTTCCATGAATTACTGCTTGGATAACGTTGGTTTTCTTCATGAATGTATTGCATCTGATTATATCTTACTTGATTCTTACTTGATATCTTCGAACGATGGTTCAGGATCGAACTGCCGTCAACACCTCTGCAACATTCAGCCTCATTTGCAAGGATTTGTTGGAGGAGAGAGTTGGTTTCTACTCTCCTCCTCCCCTCGTAGTCAGCTACGCATGGCTGGTCAGAGACTTTGCGTAAGAACCTGTCCAGTTAATTCTTGAAATTATTGAAGTTGGTGTGCTAAATGCTCTTCAGTTCTTTCGGCAGCTCGTTAAAGAATTTTGGGTCACGTATTCGGAGGGTATTTTCCATCCTCGTTTCCACGTTCCCCCGTTCCGCAACAGCTGGGACAGTGCAGAATCTACTTCTCCCATTTCAGTGGGTTTCTATTTCATTTCTAAAGTTTGAGACGCGTCTCTCGAATATTTTCCATACGTATATTATTGTGTACTACTCGCATCTTCTTTCCACGGAGTAGAGTTTCAGGGTTTGTAGTCGAGACCAATAGTCTTCATCTTTGTTTTCTTTATCTTAGACGTAAAAGTCTTTTGTATGACCTCTATGATTGAGATAGCTAGTTTTCTGTATGAGCTTGTGAGTACTGAGCAATAATCAACTATAGGCAGGATTAAATTTCCCACAATATTAACATGATGTTGGCTTTTCTATTCTTGAAGCTCCTCCAGATAATTTCCATTATTTTTTAGCTGTTATAATTTTAATATTATAGTGTTCCCTGAATTCTGCATCCGATAACATTATTACTCCAAGATCCCTGACTTGTGGGTTTGGTGTTGATTGCTTGACTTGTAGTGTTTTGTATCCTTTATTTTTGTAACTCCTTTTTGTTACCATACATTATAAGTTGGAGTTTTTCTTTGTTGAACTTCATATTGTTATCTTCCGCCCACTTCAATAATATTTCAATTTCGTTTTATAATTTTTCTACGTTATCTTCATTTGATATTTCCTTGCATATCTTTGTGGCATTCACGAAACACGATACTGTCACCAATATCTACATCAATATCTGCAATCATTATTTTAAACAGCAAGGGAACTAATACCGTACCTTGTGGAACAGAGCTGACGACTTCCGAGACTTCTTTGCGAAATAACATTTTCCAAGTTACTCCAATTAATTTTGAATTTATACTCGCCCAATCTGCTTTCGCCGAGTTCATATTTAATCCTTCAAATATTCCTTCTATCTCTCTAGACGAATTTTTGGTCTTCCAGTTTCGAATTTTATCTGTATATCGATTAGCCATGTTTGGAAAAGTTGGTTTGCTTTACACCTTTATTTATTATTATGTCATTATTCTTTGTATTAAGCGTCTAATAAAAATATATGTCTTAGTCGTAACTTCCTTACAGTTTTATACTGGTTTCATTATTCGTTGTACTTAGTTTCAAATACAAATATATGTCCTAGTTTGTAAGTTCCCTTTAGTCTTTTAAGTCTATTATAAAAATTTATAAAAATCTTATAATTATATATATTATATTATTATTATTATTATTATTATTATTATATCTAATTAGTAGATTTCTACCTGTAAAGCGTGCACGCTTGCTAAAGGCAGTTTACAACTGTCTACAGCACCTATATTTAATAATGTAATTAAATTCATCTATGAAAACTGTATACATAAATTTGTAAATAAATGGATAAATTACTAAAAATAAATAAAATTATTTATCAAAATTAAATCCAAAACGTTCGCTTTTCAAGTCGCTGCACTATTTCCTGGATAAGACATAATTTTTCATAATCTCTAATATTTAAGTTCGTTGTATCCAAGTTAACGCTAAACAACACTACATTCATGGTCATTGAGATCAATGCAGACGTTTCAGTTTCCCGGAAATGTCCCAAATTTCAGTCGTTTATCCTAGTGTTCCGAGACGTGCTCTCCTGGGCAATAACATGTCTCGGTAAAGTGTTTAATAACTCGTATTCAGCTTTTATTACTCGTGATCCTTACAGCAATATATTACGCAGTACGTTCTTTATTTTTTGTTTAAAATAAAGGCAAATGAATGAAGGTGAAATAGAATATAAATTACTTAAACTCTAATATGAGAAGTATACAAAAGACTAAAATCTAAAAATTTTGTTTTTGTTAGTAACTCAACATCAGTAATTAAATACGCCATTAAATATGGTTTTAAATGGACTATATTTGATAATATTCTTTTAATACGTAATTAAAGAGATTACACTCGGGTTTAACGCTTTTATTTCCATACTTTTCTCGTTGGGTTAACGGTTAGGTTAAGTTCGATTATGCCCGGTTTAGGTCACGCCAGTTTATGTTCGAAGGAAGTTGGCAATAGAATTTTCACTTGTCCAACATTTGAGGCTATCGCTCTTTAGTTTACCTTTTCATTTCAATCGTACGACAAAATTGTACGAATCATATTCTGTCCACAAGTTTTTGCTTATTAAGTTAGGTTAGGTTAAGTTAGTTAGCATACAATAAGTTAGGTTACGTTAAGTTATATAATTAACACGAACCTCCTTTGGAAATTAATTTTTCTGAAATTAATTAACTCTTTTACATAAACATGCATGATCACAGTACATCATATATATATATATATATATATATATATATATATATATATATATATATATATATATATATATATATATATCTATATATATATATATATATATATATATATATACACACACACTGTATATTGTTCATGAAAACCAACTGTCAATTATTCAACAATTTGTGTAGACAGAATTTAAGAAATAAAGAACGTTTTCGCTCACAACAAAGTCATATTTTATTCTTCAAGTTATAGGCCTCCAAAGACTTGGAAGTAATTCATGAAAATAAAGTGTCTTCCTACTCCCTACCCAGCCATAAATAGGACATGGCTTCGCATTATCTATTCACAAATATGTCAAAGAGCTTCATAAAGAAAAATATATATATATATATATTTTAAGTGATTTATGCCCCGCTACCTCCGAAAATACGAATGCTGAAATCCAGTATTAGGTCGACGCCATTTTGAAAATGGCTCTCAGGATTTTGATAAGCACGTCACGTATATGAAAGGTGTACATTTATATAATTTTTTTTTAATATACGGAGGCGACTTAAGAAGGGTGATCTATTTAACTGAACTTCATGAACGATTTCCATTTCTTTTTAAATATTATGAACGCGATTATTTTACAACTTTTTACGAGTTTTTAATTAGATTTGAAGGAATTTACGAAGCCTTGTCACCTCTCACGAAATTTTTAACCTTAGTCGGTGGCCAAAAGTTTCAAAGTTACTGATTTGTCCGTGGTCCCCAAATTTGGAAAGACGTGAATATAAAAAAAATTTAATGACTAAATAAAATTTTTATTTTAAAGTCTGATGATTCCATACATGAAAAGGGTTAAAGAGGTTTAGGATTTACGACAATGAAATATTAAAGATGGTAAATTTGAACTTAATTATCATTTTACGATCCTTGATAAGACAAAGTTTCATTTTAAAGACTAACTTTTTTACCTCTCTTATTTCTATTCTTCCATCTTGGTTGTCGTCGTAAGCTTCCATAAAACACTCCCTCAGCTCTGCCAACATGGATTCTGTGAAGCTCTGCAATAAAAGAATGTACACATTATATTCTAACTGCACATGTACACATTTAGTACGCATATTTATTTTTATGTCCCCTGCAGCTGTAGACACATTAAATGAGGCATGCTAAAAACCCAATAACATATAAATTGGAATAATGCACACACACACACACACACACACACACACACACACATATATATATATATATATATATATATATAAAAACCCAAAAACAATTATCCTAAAAACAATATCTAAGCGTTTCGAATAAATTTAATGTAAATACAAATTCAATTTGAAACAATTAATCCTCAACAGATGTTCTGTAATGGAGTTGCGAAGCATTTGATGGGAGAGGTTTCATCATGACGTGTTTGCTGTTGACCTTCATTCATTCTCTTCCATGATTCTCTTTCGTTGTATCCTCTCTGGACAAGTTAGAGCATTCGCAGAAAACTCGTTTGTCATTTTTTTTTAAACTTTTTGTTAATAATAGCAAGGACGTAAAACGTAACAGAAGGTCATTTATTCACAATGAACAGAAAACACGTCAACCAATAAAAAATTAGGCTACTTTTTACCACTTCCAAGTACTATTTTTCTTTCTTTTAACCATTTTTTTTTGGCTTTCGTAATAAATCAATGTTTCAACAATATTGACTCTCATCGTGTTACACACACACACACACACACACACAAAGGTTTATATAAATAACCCTGAAAAATAATTCGTGATTCTGTCTGCTGGAAATGATTCCGATAAATTATATATCAGAAGTTTTCAGCGGTGAAGAGTTTCAGCGATACTACGGGGTTGGTAAAATATTTTTTAGAATTAATACACGGAAATTCTGAGTTTCAGAATCAGTAAAAATCATTGCTTCTTTTTCGTGACCTTTTTCTTGTTTATTTTCTTCAGAATTCCATGAAAGTTGTTTAGTTTATCTATTATTTATTTTAAGACCGAATTATCTTACTTTAGTCGATTGAGGTTGATGGGTGTGTTATTAGTCACGTGACTGTGACGTCATTATCATCCATAACTACTGTATAACAGCGCAATTTGAAAGTGACGTCATGAGGGTACTCTAGGTAGCCTAGATTGGATTTTGGGGTCTTTGCTGGCTTGTAACTTACAGTAAGTAATGAATGGACATGAAAGGGAGTGATAGAATGAGGGTAACAATGTGAGGGTAACAATGTGCAATCACGGAAACCAAATTCCCCCCTCAACCCCCTCTCTTTCCCCTTCTCACAGCCGATCCACCACGCAAAAAACACCACTTAGCGAGGGAGACTGCGTTGGGCAGTATTAAAACTGCCCCAGAAAACCGTTTCGTTGAGCCGTGCCGTATAAGGGGGATTGCGCCGGGACTTCGCGATGCTACTTTTTTCCTTCTAAGTACTTTCGACTGCGTTTGAATGTACTATTATCATTATTATATTTTTCCCATAATATATTCATGTTTTTCATCTATAACTTTTGAATAGTTTCTCATTACTTTCCTTTCCAATTAATTATGTTTCCTTTTATCCCATTATAATTAATTAATTATCATAACTTTCCATTCCAATTAATTATAATTACAGTTTTAAACGTATTTTCTGTAGTGTTAGAAAATACGCTTAAAAACGTGTTTAGGATGCAACGAGAAAGATATTATATTACATTGCTAAAGCAATATAGAACTCTGTCACGTTTTTTCCTTGTGATCACAGTATAACTCGTTTCATGATAAGAGAGAGAGAGAGACTTTTTTCTCTATTTATTTCGTTTTATTTCCATTTTGATTTAGTGAAAGATAAGAATAAAACGCAAATAAACTATAAATTTCAATTTCAGTGGGTAAAGCCCGATTTCCTTTAAGAGAAGAGAATTCATTGAGGTCGGGGGTTCGACTCCCGATAGTGCTGGTAATAATAATTCAGGAGTTAATGCAATGGGCCGTATTAATTGGCCTGAGCGCTGTGCCAGTTTTTGACTCTCTTCACTGATAACTATTAACTAAATAATAGTAAGAGATTACAAGTGTAATGTTAAATAGTGTATAAGTGTATTATTCCATTTATAAGTGGAAAACGGCTGTTTATACAATGATTCCTCATATATTAACACACTGAAATTCCCTCCCATGTTTCAATGCAACTTTCATCAGCCGTAAGTAATCACAGGATCTGGCGCAAATGGGAATGGTGTGATCATTCGAGGAATAAGGAGATCTAATTAACTCTTTACTGATACAGTTACCATTAAGTATAAAGAGGTAGACATGTTCAAACAAAATTTTAGATTCAAAACGCAGTTTTTTTTTAAAGTTACCATCCACAGTCGCCTGGTTAGCATTCAGAGTCGCCTCATTGATTAACGATACACTATCGTGTGCTGAATTCGAATATGAAATTTATAATGATTATTAATCGTTACTAATTATTTTAAAAGGAAACAAAAATATCTGAATGTTAATATAAAAATTTCATAAAGACTTATTTTAAAATGGAACCAAACATCTAACCGTTAATATTGTGGAGGCAGCCAATCAAGGGTAGGTCTACGAGATTTTAAAAAAGGACGGTTCTCGTACGGGTTTCCTTAAGAGAGAAGGTCGTTGTATTAAAAATGTAATTTGTGATTTAAAATTTCTTTAACTTAATGTTCCCTCCACGATCCATCGTTAAATTATGAATTTACGCTCGCTTTCCCCCGCTATCATTACTGTCCTAATTAAAATAAACCGGAAAATAGTGACAATCGTCATTATTTCCAACTCCGTCGCTTTGTTAAAAAAAAATTGTAGACAACAGGCTCCATCCTGGCTCCAATGTCACAGTTGAGGACCGGCTATGTCTACCCGTCTGCCGTTTTATAGAATTTAGTATTAAGAGTGAAAATAATAAAAGTATTAAGAGTGAAAATAACGCAGAGTAAAGTAAAGAGAAAATCAAAAACGTTTTCACGACGCCAATAAATTACTCTGTGAGAGAGAGTTTCAATAAATTATTATTTCCTTGTTTCGTTGACAAACCAGATGAAACTAAAATGTTTTGTTTCAATATTTTTGACTGGGTATTAGGTCTTTCTACTACGTCATAATTTTTTTAAATATGTAGCTTTTCAAGTGTTAAGAATTATACTCTTCTTATGCACAGATAAACATTTAAAATTCGATAAATGATAAGTATTGAAAGCATTTTGGGGTCGATTTTTATAAAATTAAGATAAAGATGGAGGTGGACGATATAAGTGTATCTTAATACTTATTCATATTTATACAACTTACCAATAACTAGAGCCTTATATATACATATATGAACTTAACTAACTGATTAGTTTTTAAACTTCAGTAAATGCTTTTTACGTATCAGGTAAATAAATTCAGAAATCTCTTGAAGTATTGAGTGAAGTCTCGGATCTTTTCGGTTTTAGGTCCGGCATTGGATTTTTTTCATATTTTGGTGTAGACGTAGATTTTTGCGCTGATTCCATTTCCGCAATCCGTTTCTTGGAGAAATAAACACGAAAAAAGTTATGTGCAAGTTTATTACGTTTACAAGTTTCCAGAACACAGAACGGAACACAAACCAAAGTTTGCTACTTGCCAAACTGCGCAATATCGTTCAGCATTTGGCGCACTAGATCTTTGCCTGCGTGTCGGCGACGCCAGAGAAACTCGTAGAGATACGAGTCGATCATGGAACGGTGCGTTATTACAGGGGCGTATTTAACGTCGGTGCAGTCGGTGCATACATCGACGTGCCCTTGACACGCGGGCCCTTAAGAGCAAAAAAAAATCATTATTAAAATTGAGGGTAGATCGAGCACAATAACAAAAAATAAAGCATCAAGTGCGATCGCCTCTTCGTTTACGTAAAAGCTTAGTTAGAAAAAGAAGAAAGGATCGCTTGTGGTAGTCCCTCCAAAATGTGGTAGTCCCTCCAAAATGTGGTAGTCCCTCCAATTGCATTTAAACCAAATATTTCTTAATCCAAATATTAAGAAAAATATACATAAAATATTCTATTTAATAACAAAATATACGTTATGTTAGATATACTACTATGTTACTTATTGATTTACAACGATGTTTACTAATGTGTGTTTTAATTTCAGATAATTTCAGTTAAAGTAAATGGGGTATGAACTCAAGGAAATCTACGTATGTTCATAAATCTGGTGCCGCAAAACGAGCTGCTCAACAAAAACAACAATCAGAGAAAGAGGCTAAAAAATGTCGAAAAATATTTGAATACATACCTACGGGCCCCTAAATACATACGGGCCCCTAAAAGCACCTGCATCGAATACTTTGAGACCTTAAATACGCCACTGGGTGCGTACCACACCGGCGCTTGTTACCGCGTTTGAGTTGGTTCACGTCGACTCTGTCCGTTGCGTGTGTGCTCCAGTTGAAGGGTCCAGGAAGTTTTCGCTGTGGTTCACTGTTTTGTGACTGAAGCTGTACCCTTCGAACTGTTCGATGCGTTCATACGCAGGGTAGGTTAGGGTAGGGTAGGGTAGGTTAGGTTAGGTTAGGGTAGGTTAGGTTAGGTTTTGGCCCATAACTTTTTCGTGTTTATTTCTCCAAGAAACGGATTGCAGAAATGGAATCAGTGTAAAAATCTACGTCTATACCAAAATCATGGAAAAAATCTAATGCCGGAACTAAAACCGAGAAGACCCAAAGTCTCGGTATATATTCATAAGTTATGTGAGGGAAGTAGTTACTGAGGAAGACACGTTATTCTCTATTAACTAACTTTGTACTGGTTAAATAGTGTGTGGGTAAAATAATTTTCAGATTAGATATGAGAAATCATCATTTATAATCTTCTCCCGCGAAATTAACTAGGCCTATTCTAGCCCTAACGATAAAAAAAGTTATTGGTGTCAAAATCAAGCTTATCAAAACGAATAAATGCAAGAACACCCTCACCGGTTATTATAGCGTTTGCAGGGCTAATCGCAACATAAGCAAATTCCTCAATGGATGTCTGGATATGTAGAACACTGAATAAATCATTCTCAGACCTACGACACTGGTCGCTATGCATACGAATGTAAAATATGTCTTCAGAGAGGACGTGTTAAGACGAAGGAAAGTTGTCGAACTGCGACAAAAGGGATATTCTTAACACCTCTTCATACGTTTTGAGTAAGATAAATAATAAATACCGGGTGACACGTGTTTTACGGTAATTAACAGTTAACATTTTGGTTAGTAATTCTGTTTTTCTTTGAAGTGAGGATAAACGGGTAATATTTCGTTTAAGTTAGGGAGAAGTCCGATGCTTTTTTTGTAGTAAATGTGGCATACCTAATTTTAGTGTGCAGTGATAACCAATTTGCGCAGTAATAATTTCAATTTGTGCAGTGATAAATTGAAAATCTGTGCAGTGATACATTATGTTCTATATCCGATGAATCCAGGACAAACACTCACTGGACAAAAACTCACCACTTAAATGCAAAAGAGGACAAAAACTCACCAGACAAATGTTTTTTGCGAAATACATACACTCTAGTCTAGATCTTAAGATTTTAAACTCATTGTAGATAATTACTCTTCATCTTTTAAATTGTTCTGTTTTTAACCAAATCCTTATACTAATGTAGTTTTGGTCACTGGTTTCAAAATTTAAAAGAAAGAAAAAAACATGTTAGAGCACTTTAAATTTAATGTGTTTTTAACGAAAATATCATGACTTAACCTAACCAATCGTCAAGGGCGTACAGTTGACCTAACCGGGCATTCAATTGACCTAACCTGGCATTCAATTGACCTAACCGGGCATTCAATTACCTAACTGGGCATTAATTTCTAACGAAAGATTGGTAGGTTGGTGAAAAATTAATATTGGTTGGTTGGTTAAAAAAGAACAATTTGAAAGATGAAGAGTAATTATCTACAATGAGTCTAAAATCTTGAGATCTTAAGATCTTAAGATCTAGACTAGAGTGTATGTATTTCGCAAAAACATTTGTCTGGTGAGTTTTTGTCCTCTTTTGCATTGAAATGGTGAGTTTTTGTCCGGTGAGTTTTTGTCCAATGAGTTTTTGTCCATGCCCCATATCCGATATAGAACCTAATTTATCACTGCACAGATTTTCAATTTATCACTGCACAAATTGAAATTATTACTGCGCAAATTGGTTATCACTAGGGCATGATTACTTAATAATTTTTAGCAAAAAAGTGATGAATGATGAAATTTCTTAATTAATCAATGATTAACTGATTAAAATGATTAAAAAATAAATACTTCTGAAAAGAGTAAGAAAGAGCTTTATTGTTTCTGTTGCGTGAGATAAGACCGAAGAAAACATTTTGCTCAAACATTTAGTTTGCTTTAGTTCAAGAAATCAGGCATGGGAGAATTAGACAGTTTATACATGCAAAAAGGTGTCAAATTCAAATGATACATTACAAAATTTAAGGTAAAATGATACTGAAATTATGAGGAAAATTAATCATTTCTCATCATTTTCTAAAAATATTTTTTGATTAATTAATGATTAAATTAGGAACAATGATTAACTGATTAATCAGAACCATGCCCTAGTTATCACTGCACACTAAAATTAGGTACGAAATGTGGAGACGAAAGCTTGACGGGCTCGGGGGTCAAAATCTCCAAATAGTTATATTAAGTAATTGGCAATCCATCTTCTCCATCCTCTTCTCTAGTTCTTTTGTTTCTCCGTAATTCTGGCAAATATGTCACTGCGAAAAGGTAGCGGTTTACTGGGAAAGTTAGATACGTGACAGAACAGAAATAGTAATGCTCCACTTTGTTAATAAATGCCGTAGGGGGCGTTGTTTGTAAGCAACAGTGAAATGCTTAAATATTAATGCACTGAGTCTGTGTTTTCATTTTAAGCACAGTTTAGGAAAACGACATGTTTACATTGGATCACCTGAAGATCAGGGCCCCCAGCCTTCTTTAGTTAGCGTTATAAGGCTAACTAACGAAAATATCACGACTTAACCTAACCAATCGTCAAGAGCGTACAGTTGACCTAACGATTGGTTAGGTTAGGTCGTGATATTTTCGTTAGTTAGCCTTATAAGAATCTTTTCGGTTTTAGGTCCGGCATTGGATTTTTTCATATTTTTTATATAGACGTAGATTTTTACGCTGATTCCATTTCCGCAATCCGTTTCTTGGAGAAATAAACCTGATCTTCAGGTGATCCTTTACATTTAAGGGATGATTAGAAATTTGATACAGGGCCATTTAGAAATTTGATATACCTATTTATTTTTATAAACCGTTTTGGTCTGTTTGCGCATACACGCTAGTCCCGTTTGTCATTTCAAATTTTTTTTAGTTTACACGAGGACATGTGCAGATAGCTGCTCCTTAGAAATTAATTTAAAGGGAGTTCATTACGACTTATATTATGAGTAGTTATCTAATACTAAGTTTTACATAAAAGAATCGATAGATCCGAATAGATGAAGTGAGAAATGATAAACACATTTAAGTTTGATAACTAGTAAATTTACGTTTGCAGTAATATACTGTACGTTATAACATATTACGAGTTCCTGAAATTTAATTAAAGATTGTGGTTCTTTGACTTTCTTCATTACACCTACAAGGTCATATGACCGAGGGGACCTACAAATTTACGTGTACGTAGGATCCGAAACACGGCCCCCACCAAAGAAACCCAGAAAAGCACCTTAATCGCTGAAATTTGAAGGAAGTCTGAACAGAAACTCTACCGCTCTACTCTGGATCCTATCTGTTTTGCAGATAGCTCGTGAGGGAAGCTATATTTTTGGGGCCTCTTTGCGAGTGACCCGTTGCCCACGTCGGCCTAACATCATGAAAAAGAAAAATCATATTGTTTGTCATTCATCATTACCTATTCGGACTATAGTGGATTTGATTTTTCCAGAAGAGTTCCTTGTTCCATGCACGGTCTGTGTGTATCATATATATATATATTATATAAAATTATATATATATATATATATATATATATATATATATATTATATATATATATCGTTTGATAACGTAAATTATGAACATTTCTATGACTAAGAAAACAGGAACATTACAAGAAATAACGGTTTTTAAAATTAAAGGTAAAAATTTCGAAACGAACATACAAAACAATTTTCGCTCATAAAATAAATGAAAAGTGGAACATTCTTCCGGTTATGGTCATAACGAGGACTTGGGTATGTTTAAGATAGGTTAGGTAGGTAGTTTTCTGGCATAAACTTTATATATATATATATATATATATATATATATATATATAATATATATACACATTTTAACTGCAAACGACACACAGTGCATATAATGTAAAGAACGACGCTTTTTAGAAGAGTGTCTGCACAAGAGGAGAGGAGAAAACGGCAATGAAAAATGAGGCACCTCCCAGGAATCGAACCCTGGATCATCCGATTGCAGTTTTCCTCTCCCTCTTGTGCGGACATTCTTCTAAAAAGCGTCGTTCTTTACAAACTATACTGTGTGTCATCTGCAGTTAAAAGGTGCCCCTGAAAAGGCATTTGATTCTGCTCGCAGGTACGTGGGAAATTACGAGCTTTGAGGGCGTGGAGGCTCTTGGTGTAATGGTTAACATATCTAACCGGCAATCGGGTGATCCCGGCTTCGATTCCTGGGAGGTGCCTCATTTTTCATTGCTCGTTTTTCTCATCTATATATATATATATATAATATATATATTATATATTAGATCTTTGGTTATACTTTCTTAGAAGAAGGATAAATTTGGGTGTTATTTAGTTTAGGGGCTAAATGTAGTAGAAGGCACCGTTCGGGTCTGGATTCAGAGCACTGGAATTTTCAGAAGTGGAAAGCTCTCGGGAATGAAGATCTTCGAATAGCTAATTGAATTTAAAGGAACGCTACTCTGCTACGTATTTAGTATTTCGTGTTATTCTAGAGATAGAAGCAGTGGGTGAATGGTACCCTTTTGTGGTAAATGTAGGAGTTTGCGGCAGGGTCTGGTTTCAGAGCATTGGGTGTTGTCATTAGGGGCAGGTTGGGTGGGGCGAGGTTGGGAATAGTAATGTTCTCTTTTGTTTGTGAATACAGTAGGAAGTGCTGGTCTCAAATTATAGCATTTTTAAGGATTTTTTGTTCACTTTTATTTTTTTATGGGATCTCTCTGGAGTTTAACCTCCGTAGAACTATTTTCTCTTTGGTTTGGAAGCCATTTTCTCTACCTCCTTTCTTTCTTTTGCTACGTCGTCTTTTTATCGTTATTTTGTTTTAGTAACCGTCACCGCAAAGGAAGACGCTTACAGGAAGGGTTAGTTAGGATAGCGCAGAAGTAGTAATGTTTCCTTTTACAAATAAATATAGTAGGAGGATCTGATCGGGTCTGGTTCCATAGCACCAGGCGTTTTCAAATGATACCACATTGGTAGAGACGGGAAGCTTGATGGGGGACTCTCGGGAATCAAATCGAAACCTCCGAATAAATGTTAAACTACTTGGGGATACAGGTTAGAATGTTCAGTACTGTTGAGGAAATTGTGGTATATTTAAAGTAGTAAAATATAATTTCATAGTCACATAATGCGAAATAAACTTCTCAAACGTTCCTGCTTTGCGAATGAGCTACCGTATATACTGTAGAAGTTTCTATGCTGTGCTTTGTCGGAAGAGTTGTAACAGCAATCACGTGGGTGCTAACTAGCTGGTAAAATGATGCAGTGGTGAAATGATGATTAATTCAATTTAGTTGATAAGTAAATAAATAAATATGTAAATAAATAAGTTTTTTTTTAATAAATGTATAGTATGGATTAGAATACATACAGTGTATACAGTATATAAATTCATGCTGTACTGTATTTTACAGTTTTCTTTGACAAGTACTGGGTGCACAAGATAAGCGTAAGAAAGAACTCTAAAGCTGTTCTTTTCGTTATACTTTTTTCCCACTTGCCTATAACTTCTCTATTTTCACTTTTTCTGTCAGCAGCGGCTGGCGGAAGAAAAACGATTCTTCTCCATTAAAATCTATATATGTTGCCTGAAAGCTTCACACGCTTTGGAGTGTAAACATTATGAGGGTTTTTAGTTCTCTCTTGATGTTTAGTTATTTTCTCTTTTCCTTTCCTCACTTTCCCAGGTTTTTCCTTGGGTGCCTCATAGTGTAGTGGTTAGTGTCGCTGACTACGAATCCAACGGCCCCGGGATCGAGACCCGGTGACGGCAGGCTGCACGCAGCAAAACCCAGCTGTTCATCCTTCCATAGTCCAGGGGTGCTCACACCCGTGCCCGCGGGCACACGTGTGCCCGCCATGGATTTGAATGTGCCCGCTGGTTTATTTTGGAATAGCCGGCCTAAATGAAATCTTAACTGGCAATATAAAAATTACTAGAAATGAATTTTTACATGCGAGCAGAGCGCTCACATACATGTTTAAAACATGTCTGAAAACCATTGCTTTGCTCCGCCAATTTCTTGTCGCTTAAAGCGACGATTCTATTTCAACGGATATAATGAATCGAGTTGGCTGATTGGGTGTTTCGTGAAAATACAACCAATCAGAAGGCATTTTAGAAACGACTCGCTAGGCTTTCTGTGTCTTTTCGAATTTTTATTGATTTTATAAAGATGAGTGGGCGGATCGATATTTAGTTCCGCGTTTGACCTGTCCGCGTGACCTTGTGTGTGGATGCGAACATGAAATGTGTCTATTTTTTAGTCGTTTTATTACGTAATTTGACGTTTTCACATTTAGTATTAAAAGTTTAGCATCATGTCGACCGTCACTCACCCGTTCGTGTCATCTTGTGTGTGGATGCGAATTTGAAATTTGTCTATTTTAAGTCGTTTTTTTACGTAATTTGACGTTTTCACATTTAGTATTAAAAGTTTAGCATTATTTCGACCGGCGCGTGTCCGATTTTGAAGTTTCAAGTGGTAAAAGTTCAGCCTCTGATATTAGTGGCTAGATCGCAAAATATTTTTTTAAAAATTACATTATTTAATTTTATTTTTATTGACAGGGCTTCATAATGGCGACACGAACCAGTGATAAGACTATAAGGACGTATAATTTTCAAAGTGAATGGAAGATATTTACTTTTTCTCAAACATAAATTCTAAATGTATATGCTTAATATGCCAATCTACTCTAGCTGTTGCCAAAATATAATGTTGAAAGGCATTTTAAAGCTAATCATAATCATTATTTTTAGTTCATAAATTAGGGGAAAATTTTGGTGTTTGTGCCCGCCAAAGATAATAGTTAGCAAATTTTGCCCTAAGGTCTCCGAAGTCTGAGCACCCCTGTTCCATACAATAAAGAAATTGGTTGGTTGATAAATGAGTAGCTTGGGTAGCCTAGTGGTTAAGACGCTGGGCTGCTGGTGGGGCGTGGTTCGTATTCCACGTTAAACTGTAGGTCTAAGGTGGAGTGACAAGCTTGACCTTCGTCAGAATGAACAATTCGGGCGGACTCGTAAACTTTTTGTCATCTAATAGCTTCTTAGTGTTATTAACAATAACATCTTTTATCCTACATGTCGGACATTTTACAGCTTATAATTTTAGTCTCGCCACTATTGGAGTATCTTCAGCTGCATTAATTTCTATACAGAATGTTGGCAAAAGTAAATAGACCTTTCAGATTTTCCAGAGTTTTTGATTTCATAATAAAAGTGAATAACTAATAACAGATTTATTGAATCAATATATTTAGAATCGTGTTCCTTTCCCCTTTGTATTATGCCAAACTGACGCACGTTCTGGCATTCCATTGATGAGCCTTGCCATTTGTTCTCGAGGACAATCATCCTGCTGTCTATTTACTTTTGTCAACCCTCTGCCTCACATTCGAAATAGTGTGTACCACTTCACATCAGAAACGAATAAAACTTGAAACGATGGATGGATCTTATACCATTTCAGCGTTGATATCTTAGTCCGCAAAATATATTACCATTCGTCCTAGACGACAGTTATAAAACCTTTGTATATCCAAATACTGTAACCCAATCAGAGGGAATATTTCGAACGCTAAATGCGGATTGGAAAATATTGACTAGTTTTATTGAGATCGCTTATATAATGATGCATAAATCCATAGGTGTCACTTCAGTCAGTCTTCTTCACCCACCCATGCTGATAGTGGGGAACTCACTGGGGAAGGGAGTTTTCAACTTTTTCTATACGAAATTTCTTTAGGCTCATGCATTTATATTGAATATACAGCGCCACAAATCAAATTCGCATGCCTTCACCGCAAAACCATCAAGTCATATATATATATAATGTCTACATCTTCTAAATTTTAAATAAATACAATAGCATGTCATAAATATTTGTCTCATCTCATGTGTGAAATGAATGAGAGGAATGAAATTCTTTTGAGACGAATGTACGATTTAAGTAAATTCTTCTGCAGTCATTCACTACGGAAAAAAATTAAAGAAAAATAATAGAGAAACGACCAACAGTGGAAAAGATGAATTCATTTTCAAGAAAACAACAGAAATACGAAGAAAGATACAAATGAAAGAGAAGGCGAGAGAGTAGATATAAAACGTAAATAAAAATATAAGAGAGAAGAACTGTTTAGAAATGTGAATATTGGCTTGATAACTGATCCAACCACGAAAGAAAAATGGTTCCATAATGGTTTGAGTGAACAAAAAAGGTTATAAGAAAATACAACGCAAATTATACTAACACCTTAAAAAAGAACAAAGAATACAAGCGAATTATACGCAAATATTTTATTAAAGTGTATTGTACATATAAAGATGGGTAAAGACATTTATATATATATATGCCTATCTATTTCACTGCATATATCGTATAATGAGTATGAATATTAAGTTTGGGTCAAATTGTAAATTACCCATCCCCCATCCCTCTATATATGCAAATCGTTCGTGAGATGTAGATTGTTGATATGGAAAAACATTATTTTCGCTACCCATCAATGGTTATGCCAACTAACTCTAAACAATAGAAGGAAAAAATCTATATTTAACAAAGGATCCTCAAATAAATGAGAGATTTCTTTTTCACATCTTCGGAAACATCAAATTAGAAAAAATTATTCAAAATGTTTAAAAACGGATGAGGTTTTTAAAAGCATAAAAGAAAAATCTTCGGATACAATTGAAACAATGTCTATCGAAATATGGGAAGGAAGCCTTCACGAATGATCAAAGGGCAACGAAACACGCTTTTCTGAAGGACAACCGAGCGGGAAAACCATCAAATCAAAGAGGAAAGGACGAGTAAAGATGATACTCGCAAACGTACAAGGTTTAAAGACAAATCACTTTCTGAATAATTTTGTAGCTAAAAGGGGAAGAAAGAAAAGCGGACTTTACTTCCTCAAATGAAACGCATCTTAAAAATTGCCAAGCCAGCTGCGAAAGCATTGGAAACTGTATTGGTTAAAAGGAAATTCAAATGGACAACACTACAGTATTTTTCGAATGGACAGAATAGGCAGACGAAAAGGGAGATGTGACATATAAATATATGATAAATACATTGCAGAAATGATATTAAGACAATCAAATATATACCTGTATAAAACTAGTGGAAGTAATAATTAATAAACTAAATATTATATTAACAGTTGTATACAGACCTCCAAATACCACAACTGAAAAATTTTGTGGTATTAAATGAGATGAGATACCTTTTAGAAATTTTAAAATGAAACTCGTACTCCGTAATTAGCGGAGATTTCAACTTCCCATTCACAAAATATACAAGAATAGTGACAAATTCACGTATTAACCAAGACAAAGGGGGTCCCAAAGGAAAAGTATGAACAATAAAAAAATGCTGTTGTACCTTACAGACGAGTTTACGTTAACACAAAAGATTACAATAAATGCCAAAAAAAAAAACCCCCAACAGATTAGACACAAATATTAGCAGCTTAATATTATTTCAACAATATTAAACAATGGTGCTGTTGAATTAACAACCCGTATGATAACTAAATTAAAGGACAAATAGAAATTTAGTGATTTAAGTAAAATTAACGTTTATTTTAAACTCTATATGACCACGGACTGAAATAACATAAAATCAGACAGGCACGTTAACCCTTTAATGCCTAACGTTTTCTCAGGTTAAATCTGAATGCGTGTATTTGAAATGGTACGTATTCGACGCATTCGGCGGTAAATGGTTAAAATGGAAACCATTTTTAAAGATAAAGCAATGAAAGGAATTCTGTACTCCCAGAACGAGGAAGCGAATGAAGTTTTAGGAAAATATGTATTAGGGTAAAAGAAAGAAAGAGAAATATACTGTATAAAAGAGAACACGATCGTTGTTCTTCAAGAACAATATAGAGAGGGATGACAAAAGTAAATAGACACTTTCGGGTTTTTTTTTCCCATAGTTTTTGATTTGATGATAAAAGTCAATAAATAATAACAGATTTATTGAATGAATATATTTAAAATCGTGTTGCTTTCCCCTTCAAATTATGTAAAGGTGACACACGTTCTGGCATTCCATTGATGAGCTTTGCCATTTGTTCTTGAGGACAATCATCGTAGTGTCTATTTACTTTTGCCGACCCTCTGTAGGGTACTTTGGAAACTAAATAACTGCAGGGACAACAATCACAAAAATTGAATGGATCGCAGTATAGGAAAAAATTCTAGAAAGTAAATCATAGAAGCGATTAGGAAAAATAAAAAATATTTCTATAATTTTGCAAATAAGAACCGCTCCCCCCCTCCCCCTATACCCAACCTCCGACATAATTTGAAACTCATCTATGAAATATTAAAAGGCAAAAGAAAATTTTGCAGTATTAAAAAACAACAAAAGAAGATAATAAGTAATAGCAATTTCTCTTTCTTTTTTAGGAAGAATTTCAAAGCGAGACTATTACGCTTCGTCTACACGACGTGTGATATTGCGCGAGTGGTAATGGGGGGGGGGCGAGGAAGCACATTCGGTGTCAGGTCCGGACAAATGGAAAAATAGAATGGTAAACTAATAAAAAGTGAATAGATACGCTTTTGTATCTATTACAGTAAAGATCTTTAAAGATAAAGAACACTTTGAAGAGAAATATTTTTCTCGGGTGAGGCGACGAAGAACATGTATCTGTCACTGACATTGCATCTCACTAAAATATTTGAAAGAGCAGTTACGAAGAAAATCTATAAATATTTGAAAGCCCATGAGAGATCCAATAAAAAATCGACATACGCATTAAAATCAGGAAAAGCACGTCTCTCGCAGCTAATAGAATCTTATAAAAATATTATCGACGCACTCGTAAACAATGGCAATTATGATGTAATATATACTATATATGCAATGTACAGGTCTTAGAAAGGCTTCTGATGAACGTGACCATGGAATAGTAGCCCACAACTGAAATGTAATGGGCATAACAGGAAAAATTGGAAAATGGCTGCATAATTTCCTTAGAGAGAGAGAGAATCAAGTCATTAGAGACCAAGGAATATCATCATCGGTATCCGAAGTTCGTAGGTTAGTACCGCAGTTGGAACGGTACTTGCTCCGCTGTTATTTAAAAAAATATTCTGATATAGTAGAAGAAAGAAGATTAGATCCCTGACTCAGGACGGTGCGAGATGAGCCGTGTATGCCTGGCTATGTGCGATGGAAATCGCAAGAAAGCAACTCGCTTCTCCATCAGGCCAAACCTAGAGGTGGGGCCACCAGCTTGACCTTCGTGTGAAGAGATACCGACGCACGGAACTTTTACCAGGTTTTTACCAGGTTTAGTATATATAAAGAAATGACCATTAGTAGTATAGTAAACTAAAATCCACAGATGATGCAAAGTCCTCGTCAACAAACAATGATACAGTTTACGTATACGTGGTCAGAAGACGACAGTATGAGATTTAATATTAAAATATCTCAAATTTTTAATCTTTCGATACGAATAAAATGGGAAACAGCAAAGTATGGATTCCTGTACTAGTACATTACGGACAGAAAATTCAAGGGAACTGAAAAAGAAAGGATTTGTAAGTGATGATGAAGAACATTATATTGAATTCTACATACATGATAAGGATAAATAAAGCCAAAAAATATCAAAACAAATATTAGGAAATTTTAACAGGGACAAAACAGTAATTATTCTAATAAAAATTATTCTAATAAAGAAAATAAAGAATTATTCTAATAAAGAAATAAAGAATTATTCTAATAAAGAAAATAAAGAATTATTCTAGTAAAGAGAATAAAGAATTATTCTAATAAAGAAAAAAAGCCAGTCAGTTAGAGAGAGAGAGAGAGAGAGAGTCTGAAAAGAAAACAGCATGAAGTCCGAGCAGTTCTCCTCGCACAGCACGGATCGGTGAAACGGGTCCCCGGCACCGATGCAGTTTCTTTAGTGGAAGGGGAAGCGAGGTAGGGGGATATCGTTGCCATGGTTACGCATTTTTACCGATTCCCTCACTACTTCCATTATATCCGTTCTGGGTACGTCATTTTCCGAAATTTCACAATTTTGCTGTACTAAGGTACCGTCTGTCGTCATGGTGACGTCATTCATGACATCATTGTTACGCAGGGTTGGCAATAAAAACTCCACCTCAAACCACCCCCCCCCCCCCCCCCCCCCCCC
>JAJOZX010003106.1:522500-540453 GCA_023014485.1 Bathynomus jamesi | reverse complement strand
TTTTCTGATGTACGTGTCTGATTGTCTTGTGTTAAAGCGATGTTGTATTTCGGGAAGCTAATATTTGTTTTGGGTGATTTATGGTGCAGTATTGTGGACGATTTGATACATACACTGTATGAAGCAATGTTTAGTTTGTAGATTTCTCCTAGTTTAAGAATTTTTAACTCGTGGAACACTTGATTGTACTTTCATAATGTTTGTTCCATTTATAATTTTTTCTTACTATAGCTCTGTTTGAGTTTAAATAAAAACTTACAATATATATATATATATTATATATTATATATATACACATTATAACTGCAAACACGCAGTATAATTAACGTAAAGAACGACGCTTTGTATAGGAGAATTATCCGCGCAAGATGAGAGCGAAAGAACGAAACAAATGAAAAAATGAGGTACCCACCCGGGAATCGAACCCGGGATCTTCCGATTGCCGGTCAGATATGATAACCACTACACCACAGGCCTCACCCAAACAAATGTCGTAATTCCTCTACATACGCGCAGAAACCAATGCCCCAAAGGGGCACCTCCAGCATGCCGTAACATTATATACATTATAACTGCAAACACGCAGTATAATTACGTAAGAACGACGCTTTGTATAGGGAGAATTATCCGCGCAAGATGAGAGCGAAAGAACGAAACAAATGAAAAAATGAGGTACCCACCCGGGAATCGACCCGGGATCTTCCGATTGCCGGTCAGATATGATAACCACTACACCACAGGCCTCACCCAACAAATGTCGTAATTCCTCTACATACGCGCAGAACCAATGCCCCAAAGGGGCACCTCCGCATGCCGTAACATTATATACATTATAACTGCAAACACGCAGTATAATTAACGTAAAGAACCTAATTTTTTCATTTGTTTCGTTCTTTCGCTCTGATCTTGCGCGGATAATTCTCCTATACAAAGCGTCGTTCTTTACGTTAATTATACTGCGTGTTTGCAGTTATAATGTATATAATGTTACGGCATGCGGGAGGTGCCCCTTTGGGGCATTGGTTTCTGCGCGTATGTAGAGGAATTACGACATTTGTTTGGGTAAGGCCTGTGGTGTAGTGGTTATCATATCTGACCGGCAATAGGAAGATCCCGGGTGGGTACCTCATTTTTTCATTTGTTTCGTTCTTTCGCTCATCTTGCGCGGATAATTCTCCTATACAAAGCGTCGTTCTTTACGATATATATATATATATATATATATATATATATATATATATATATAATACTTTAACAGTGTATGTGTGTGCGCGCGCGCAGTATCACATAATAGTGAAATACGTTCTTAATTTACTTATTGGAAACGTTTCTAGATCCAAGTTATATGGACTTTTCTCTCTTAAAGGCCCAGTCAGGTACAATTTACCTTTCTCAATTTGATTTCCCCCAAATCGTAATACTATAATAAAATTGGTTTCCAGACTCTCAGAGCCAAATTTGTATTAACAAGTGTAAGACAATATATATATATATATATATTATTATAAAGACTCTAAGGCAGTGGTGCACAAACTTTTTTGATGTGAGGGCCAAACCAACCATCTGTTTTATATGTAGGGGCCAGATATATAGATATTCTATTTTTTATAAATATGCATTTTTATAACCAGGGGTAATATTTCAGAGTTTTCTTTGGGTAGCTACCCTTTTCATGTGAAAAATGTGAATTGAAAAGACCCGTGTGGGCCACATTTGGCCCGCGGGCCAGGGTTTGTGCATCACTGCTCTAAGGAAAAACTAAAATAGAAAAGTAAATAATGTTTTCAGCCCATGTAAGAAGGCCCCTGGTACTTGTAGGTTATCTCCCCCCTACCAATTTTGACAGAATATTTTCGTTGAAACTAACGAAAATATCACGACTTAACCTAATCAATTATCAAGGGCGTACAGTTGATCTATTAGTAAAGAGTAAATACTATTCCAGAAACAAACAGTTATAATTAATAATACAGGGTGATTCAAAAGTCAGGTTACATAGGGATATACTGTATTATGTAATGAGACAGGGGAATAGTCACATCACCTGTTCGATATGGCCACCGTTAACGGCAATGCACTTGTGCAGCCAGCTAGGAATATCACATCAATGCGCTCCTTTCTTCGATAACATCTCATAACTCATTTACTTGCAAAGAAACAAAAAAGCCCTATGTAACCTGACTTTTGAATCATCCTGTAGATCAACTGTACGCCCTTGATAATTGGTTAGGTTAAGTCGTGATATTTTCGTTAGTTTTAACGAAAATATTCTGTCAAAATTGTTGGGGGGGTGGGGGGAGATAACCTACAAGTACCATTACTTCTTTTCGTAATGTGACAAATCTCAAAATTTCCTTATTAAAATTATTTTCTATGCTGTAGTTAGAAAACGTTTTACGGCCTTATAAATTCCTCCGCATAACCAAATTTTGCAAAAACACCCTTAATGCCTTAATATCTTTATCTCCCTTTCTCAATGTGGAGGATCACGATAAAATTACACTGTTCAACAAAGATTTTGTTCCTCTGGTAGTGTTGGGTGTTCCTTACTGACTTTTTAGTGCTAATTTCGAAACTAATAGTGAATTTTTTCCATTACCCACAGTTTTATACGTACAGGGTGTTTATAAAGTCCCTATCTATTTCAGTGAAAACGTAGCAAAAAGGGTAAAATTCAATAACAATATAATAGAAGGCATACATTTAATGAATATTTAAGCATATGATTCTACATGAGCACCATCAGTATCTCTACAGAGTTCGAATCTGTCAGCAGCATTGCGGAACACATTTTGGAGCATAACAGGGGTTATTTTTGTAACTGCTGTTACGATACGAGCACGTAAATGTCCCAGCTTCATTCAGATGGCATTTTAAACACCGTCGTCTTTCAACAAGATGGGGCACCTTGTCCTTACGCAAACATTGTTCGGGAGTACCTAAATGAACGATTTCCAAATCGGTGGATCGGACGTGGAGGCAACAGGCCCTGGGCGGCTCGATCTCCTAACCTAACGCCCTTGGATTTCTTTGCATGGGACTTTATCAAATCAAACGTCTATCAAACGAGCGTTACAGATCTGCAAGATTTACGTACTCGTATCTAACAGCAGTTACAAAAATAACCCCTGTCATGCTCCAAAATGTGTTCCGCAATGCCGCTGACAGATTCGAAATCTGTAGAGATAATGATTGTGCTCATGTTGTTGTTTAGCCGATCAGCCCACCCTGATCGAGCAAGCCGGCGGTCCGGAGTGAACCAGAGGTTCAGCGCACTAGTGATGTTGTGTTGTGTTCTATGTTGTGCTAGAGTGATACAGTCTGTCATAATGTGTTCAATTGTTTGTGGTGTGTCCTGGCACAGGTGGCAGGTGTCGTCTGTGGAGTTGTCTAGTCTGTGTTTATATGTCTGTAAGTTGGGGTGATGTCACATCGGAATCGTGCTAAGTTAACTCGATCCGATCTGCTCAGGCTGATCTCTGACCTGTTAATGGGTGGCGGCTTCGCACCTATGACCGCATTCGGACCGAGTCGTGCCAGTGCTTTGTGGGTTAGGTGTGTGTGTGTGTTTTCTGTACTGTGTGATGTCTGTGGGGCGTGGTATGGAATGGAGTATTTGGTTATAATGTGTCGCTGGTGTTACCTTAATGGTGCGAGGTGTCGGTGCATGATTGTACATGTAGTGGCAAGGGTGTTGTGGGTTAGTTGTCGCTGCTGCCATGAATTGTGTTCCCCTCATGTCTAAATGCTTCCTAACTTTCAGTATTTTTGTTTCTGTGTGCAGGTGTTCTGTTGGTGGTGTTTGAGTGCATCCTGTAATGATACGAAGTGCGTTGTTTTGTATTGTCTGTAAGGTGTTTAAGTGTATGTTTGAGATAATGGGTGCCCAGCATGGGCTAGCATAGTCCATAACTGAGCGAATATATTGTTTGTATATGAGTGATGTTGTTTCCTGCTGGTGTCCAAAGTCTGTGTTTGTTAGTACCCTAAGGCTCTGTTCTCTCACCAACACTGTTCAACTTATACATGCATGACATTCCAACACCCATAGATAACAAGCTTACCTTATCATCATATGCAGATGACATCACTCTAACATCCACCCACAACATCGACACCGCTACAAATAACCTACAAACATACATAAACAGTATACAAGACTGGCTCACACACAATAAACTCACAAAGTAGCGCCCACAAAATCAACCATCACCTTGCTTACAAGCAACACAAAAGAACACCAGATAACTCCACACCTTACACTAAACACCACCAACATTCCACACACTCACAGGACAAAAATTCTTGAGGTCACATACAACACATCATTATCTTTTGCAAACCACATTTAGGACATTAAAAACAAATGCACGTCAAGACTTAACACGCTTGAGGGACTCCGTTCGGAAAAAGCTTGTTTTTGGATGACTTGCCATTAAATGTGACGTGTGAGTATCTTCCTGAAAGATAGTTGCTCAGCCACCTTTTGGTGTTATTGTGCATGTTTGTGTTGAGTATTTTGTTCATGAGAGGGAACCGTGGGATAGCATCAAATGCTTTACTAATGTCCATTGCTGCAAATAGTGTACGTTGAGCTGGTCGTCTGGAGTTGATGCCATCCATGATGTTCTGCGTGAGGTTAGTAAGTAATGTCGTGGTTGAGTGGTGAGGTCTGAATCCATGTTAGTAGGCGATAGTGGTATAGTAACCCACACATACCACTATCGCCTACTCAACATGGATTCAGACCTCACCACTTAGTAAGATTAGTCTTTCTGTTACTTTGGAAGGTGTGCATAGTAAAGTAATGGGTCTATAGGAAGCTGGTTCTGTTGGATCTTTGTTTGGTTTGAGTAGTGTAATAATTTTACCTTGTTTCCATATGTCAGGAATAATACAGTGCTGGTATGAATATGTGCTGATATTTGTGAGAGCTAGTATTCCCTGTGGGACCAGGTGTTTAAGGTGTATGTTAGATATGTTGTCTGGTCCAGTAGCCTTCGAATGCTTAATGTTTTTGATGAGCTTGGTGGTCTGGTCTGTATTGAAGGGTGTAATGGTCGTGTCGAGTCTGTAGGTTTTCTTGTGTCTGGCTGTTTGTCTGTCTGCGTGTTTCTGGTTGTTGTTTCTGTTTAAGTGACTTATCTTTGCGTAGTGATTAACTAGAATGTTAGCTTGTTGTGTATATGTTGGGATATTGTTTTGGCTGCGACAGATAGCCGCGTGTGAGGTGTGAATACCGCTGTTAGAGTGGGTAATGCGTTTATAGTCTTGTATAACCTGGATGTATCTGTGGAGTGGTTTAGTGTTGTTATGAATTCCCGAAATGTTTGTTTTTCTTTGAGTTTGTTGTTTATTTCTGTGTTGAGCTGTTGTATCTGCAGTTTTATGGCTTCTGTGTGTGGTGTTTGTGTGTTATGTTTGAGGTTGTTACGTTGCCTTATGAGGTGGACTATTTCTCTAGTGTAATTTGTAATTTTGTGCTCATGTAGAATCATATGCTTAAATATTCATTCATTAAATGTATGCCTTCTATTATATTGTTATTGAATTTTACCCTTTTTGCTTCGTTTTCACTGAAATAGATAGGGACTTTATAAACACCCTGTACATATACAGAATATATATACATATATATTATCTCGCACGCCCACTCCCGTTTCCAGTGTTTCTAGTTGTACCCCCTTCATTTACTGTCAAACCACTGGTCTTCTCATTAAGTGCAATTCATCTAACTGCTATTTTAGCCATTTTCAGTGCCACAGTACCATCTTCGCCCCCAGTACCTCCCGAAAAGTGTAGTTCTAATGCTGCCAATTATACCTACATATTCCTGTGTTTGAAACCAAATTCAATTTGTTCGAAACCTGTGGGTGATGGAAACATTTCGCATCCATATTCGTATTCTGCGTGCAAAAATCTACCAGAATCACCCTATTTTATAAGGTTGTAACATATATTCTGCTCAATGTTTTAGTTCATTCAGAACAAAAATTAAATGACATAATGACAAATTAATCATCAATATAATTCCCTTCTTTTTCTACAACCTCCTCCCACTTGTAGAAAAGTTTTTTATGCCACGTTCGAAGAAATCCCTTGGTTTCGAGTTAAAAAAAGCGATCACTTCGTTTTCGATAGCTTCCCTGGATTACAACTTTTGTCCATCTAGGTGGTGGTGCAGACTTCTGAATAAATGGTAGTCTGAAGGTGCGATGTCCAGGGAATAAGGTGGATGAGGCATTTTTTCCCAACCAAATGCCTCCAATTGGGCAGTGGTGATTCGAGCAGTGTGAGGGCGCGCGTTATCCTGGTGGAATAGAACACCTCTGCGATTAATTAATGCAGGACGTTTTTCTTGTAATGCCATCTTCAATCGTTGGAGTTGTTGGCAGTAGACTTCAGCTGTGATTGTTTGGTTATCTGGCAGAAGCTCAAAATGAATAATTCCTTGCATATCCCACCAAACGCATAGCAAAATTTTCTTTGGATGGGGTCCATTCCTTGGCTGAGGTTCAGGCTTTGTTTCACGGCTAAGCCACTGATGTCGACGCTTAATATTGTTATAGAGGACCCATTTTTCATCCCCAGTGACGATCCGATTCAAAAACGGTGCCTGCAGTTGCCGAGAATGCAGTGATGTGCAAATATCGATTCGATGTTGAAGATTCGCTTGTGACAAATCATGCGGAACCCATTTTCCAACCTTCACTACTTTTCCTAACAGCTTCAAATGACGATGAATGGTCATATGGCTAACGCCGAGTTGCAGGCCAAGTTCTCTTACAGTTACCGTTGGGTTTTCCTCCACTGTTGCTTTCAGCAACTCTTCATCTAACTCATTTGGTCGTCCTGTTCGTTGATAATCTTTCAGACTGAAGTCTCCATTTCTGAACTTCTCAAACCATCTCCTACACATCCATTCGCTCACAACATCATTTCCATAAACTCTTTGAATGTTTTTGCGGATTCACTAGCGTTAGATCCTTTATGGAACTCATACAGCATCACATGTCGAATATGCTCTTTCGTGGGCTCCATGTTTTTTCAATTACTGTAATATCGTAGGGGTGGCGTTGTAACTGTATGAAAAAACCAGAGAAAATATTCATTAGCCTAATCCTACACTAGCCTAAGCCTACACTAGCCTAAGTCATTCTGTATCATTCTGTATCGTGATAAAACATGTGCGAACCTGTCGCCGCGTGTATTTTGCAACATTTCTAAAACTATTTCACATTATCTTGAGGTTATTCTATTACACTGGGCAACACGTATTTTATTGAATGATATCTGACACTTGATTCTAGGTAATTTGGGTGCGCTGAATACGAATTTCAACTCGGTTTGGCTCTATCAGGTCCTGATTCTTGTCGACAGCCTATGTGCCATTTTCCAGATTTTTCAAATTAGGACTAAAAAATTAAGTCATGTGTTAAATTTTTTTTTCAAGTTTCATGAATACAAGCAGTTCAAACTACAGTAAAATTACATTATAACGATAGAAATGACTTAAAATAAAAAAACAAACAGATATGAAGCTTTCACTGTGGCAAAAATTTTCTTTTGTAAGACTTTCTAGCGTATTTGCTTGTTGATGGCAGGTCTCTTTTCAAGCACCAGCAGTAATCAGCCATCATGTGGGAATCCCAGCGGCCTTGGTACCGTTCCTCCATAATTTTGATATCTTGGTGGAATCTCTCCCCTTGTTCGTCACTTACATCACCTAAATTACTTGGAAATTGGTCAAGATGGCTATTCAAAAAATGCATTTTTATGCTCATATTGCAACCTAACTCTTTGTAGTCCCTTAAAAGTTTTTTTACGATTTCTTCGTAGTTATCTGCCCTATAATTGCCTAAAAAGTTTTCTATCAAGTCCACGAATGAGAACCAGCCATTTTTTTCGCGTTCATTCATGACATTAGGAAAATTGCTGTCTTTAATCATTGTTCTTATTTGTGGACCGTCGAAAATTCCCGCCTTGATTTTTTCATAACTTAAACTTGGAAATTTTGAAGTTATGTATTTGAAACACTCGCCGTTCGTATCTAAAGCTTTTACATATTGTTTAATGAGGCCTAGTTTTATATGCAGAGGAGGAAATATGATTTTATCTCTGCTCACTAAAGGTGGATTAATTACGTTTTTTTCTCCGACAGTAAGTGATGTTCGTGCTGGCCAGATTTGTTTGAAATAATGTTCTTCCTTGGCTCTGCTGTCCCATAAGCAAAGGAAGCAGGGATATTTAGTATACCCTCCTTGTTGTCCTAGCAGAAAATTAACCATTTTTAAGTCAACACATATGATCCACTCGTGCTCCCTATATTTGATAAGATTTAAAACCTTTTCTATATGTTCATACTTTTCTTTTAATTTTGTTGAGTGCCCAATCGGTATCGAGCCGTATAGATTGCCATTATGCAACAACACACACTTAAGACTTCTTTTCGAACTGTCTAAAAACAAGCGCCAATCATTTGCATCGTAAGACTCAACCCCCATCTTCTTTAACAAACCAACTATGTCGCAGCAATATACTAAACTATCCTCTGTTCTAAAATATTTAACAAGTTCTTCTTCTCTTTTTCTGTAAAATGAAATGTATGTGTTTGAAGTAAGCAAGTTTTTCTCTTTAAGTCTTGAAGCTAAAATTTCCGCAGCCTTTTTTGGCAAATTTAGATCCCTTACAAGATCATTCAACTCGGCCTGGTTAAACTTTTGCGGATCGTTTTGACTTTCAAATACGCTGGGGTCAAAATCGGTGTCTGACTCCTCAAAGTGCATAACAATATTTTCAGGAACATCTTCAACTAATTCTTGAGTTGGCAGACCCTTAAATTTTGGAATGGGGATCTCATTTGAATGTAGCACAGGTCGTATCGCGGTGTCGAAATTTGGGTACTCGATACAATGTTTATTTTTCTTAGTGAAGCCCGAAGTCTTGACAAAGCAAAGGTAGCAATCGGTCTCGTGGTTAGTAGGCTCTCGCCACACCTGATATGGAAAAAAAATTGTAAAGCGTTAACAAAAGCGACGAGAGACTTGTTTTTATGAATTTTATCAAAAGTTATCACCCAAACATTTAACATTTCTATGTGTTTCAACCTTATGCAATATTTGAGATTCTTATAAACATTTTCTGTAAATTTTTGTTTATGTACCTAAGTTACAATTACATTTAGGTAAGTTACAGTATACTAGTGATTAAATTACGTAGTTTTATGAAATCATAAACTTACCATCGGAACTCCAAAAGGTATTTTTGAATCCGAACCCTTCGTCCAATGTCGCAGTCTTTCAATGCATATAGTGCAGGCTTTATGTGGAGCCCACGATTTATCTTGGTCCCCCAGTTTTATGCCAAATAAGCTAAGTAAGCTCTTTTTACGAAGTCAGTTATATTTGCTCGTTGATGTGGAAGTGTAAAATTTCCACATATATAACAGAAGGAATCAGGGTTGTTTTTGCATTTGAACTTTCTAGTGCTTGATGACATATTGCTTGATTGTTCTGCCAATTTGTAAAGGTATTTAAAGCCCTTAATTCATATAAATTTAAGAAAATCTGAAATATAAACACAAAAATTAGTTTAAATAGGTACTTATTATGAAATAGGTACTTACAATCTATGAAATTAAACTAGAAACACGGATGAGTAGGTACAATATAAATTACGTCTAATTAAATCAACTATATTAAATCACGATGACAAAATTACTCACTAAATCATATGCCAATTCAAAATTATGTTAATGCCCAAACTTAATTAACTAACTCAACTGACTGACTGACTGACTGACTGATTGAATTGACTGATTAACTCTGGAAACGAGTCGCTTTTATATATTTAGTTGTCCCTCTAGAATACTCTACAGAGAACAGGAACGCTCGAGAAAATTTTAGAATTCTATGATATTTTTAGCTTAATTTACTAATATTAAAATGGTTAAAAATGACAAAATTAAAAATATTTTAGGGTGTTACATATAAAAATATACATAATACAACAATACCATAACAATAGGTACAAATACCTAGATAAAAACCTAGTTGCATAATGTGTAACTGCAAAAAGACAGCGAGTATTGAGAAAAAAACCTTTTTATGAATACGACGAAAGAGGAGGGGTGTTGAGCAAAATCAGGACCTGATAGAGCAAAACCGAGTAAACATTCGTGCTCAGCGCACCCAAATTACCTAGAAGTAACTGTCAAATCTAATTCAATAGACAAAAAATTGAAATTTGTTCCCCAGTGTTATCTATCGTCCGTTTTCTAATCGAGTAGAATTTATGCTACAACCTGATACTTGAGGAAAGAAAAAGTTCTAACTTGTTGTCTCGTGTTATTTACCTCAAAGCGTTTCGGAATTAGACTGAATGAAAGGTTGGATGGAGATCAATGACTCTAGAATTTTTCCCGGAGGGAAAAAAGTTAAAAATAAATATGAAGATATCGGAGTTGGTCTTAATTTATCCAGATTTATATATAAATCTTACGATATTTTACCGATTTTCGAATTTGTATTCCTTATTTTATTACTCGTATTTTTGTATTTTATCTTTAAATGTCATTTTTAACAAAGGTTTATTGATGCTAACTCCCATATTTTTTTTCTTTGATCGTTTTTTAAGATATCGCTAAATAAATAAATAAATAAGTGAAAATATTTTTGGTTGCTGAAAGTTATTTTGACGTCTTCAAAATCTATTAAAATTGTGAAATAGCAATTTACCCAAAGACCATGAGAGACAGACAGACAGACAGACAAAGATAATTAATGGGTAATACAACACTAATTAGATAAAATTGGTTTACTAAACCGAAAAGAAAAGATTTCTCTTAATCTAATTGGGTTACGCAGTTCCTTTCAAACCACTATCCAGGACCTAAACTATGAAGATCGTAATAGAAAATTACTACTTATTTCTTTTGTTCTGGTCCATAATATTGACAGTGCAAACGGATAAACGGAGTCATTCTAGAGCTAGGTGACCACATGGATATAATATAAAACGCATAAATCATGTGTACATTATATAACATTACTGTATTTCGTCACCTTCAAGAAGTAGGTCATACCATATAGTGTCTCATATAGGCACTATTTTTTACAAGCAGTATGAGAAGTGTTTGAAGCGAGAAGTAATTATTGAGTGTGTTTACAGTTCCTAATTATAACCATTGAGTTTATATAATGATAATTCTCATCACCTAGATTGGAGTCTAGAGACGGATATACAGGGTGGGCCGTAAGTTTCCATACATAGGAAAAATAAACATTTTTTTATGGACAACCATTTTTATTTATATAATATGCTCTACAAGGTTGCCATTGTTTTGAAAACACATTTCAATACGTGTTCCCCACTGTTGATGAACACGCATTAGCACAGTTGACGTTATGCTTGTAATGGCGTTGGTGATACGTTCCTTTAGATGATTTATGTCTCGTATCTTTTCCTGATACACCATGGCCTTCAAGTGCCCCCAAAGATAGAAATCAAGGGGGGTGAGATCTGGGGATCTGGGAGGCCACTCCACAGGACCACGCCGACCAATCCAAGCATCCGGAAACTGCTGCTGATCCAAATACCGACGCACGTGAAGACCATAATGAGGTGGAGCTCCATCTTGCTGGAAGTAAACTGGGAAGTTACCTTCCTCGTTTAGCAGGGATGGGAAAATCTCTTCTTGCAACATGTTAAGATACCTTTCGGCATTAAGATTTCCACTGACAAAAATTGGTCCAATAATTCTGTCACCCCATATCCAGGCCCACACCATCACTTTACCGGCACCTTGCATCTTCGTCGGACTCAGCCAGTTAGGGTTAGCATTACTCCAATAACGTATGTTTTGCCGATTAACCTCTCCATTGACGTAAAAATTTGCTTCATCAGTAAACAAGATCTTGCAAACGCATATTCTTAGGGTATCTGAAACATAAAAACAAACGTTTAAATTTTCCTATGTATGGAAACTTACGGCCCACCCTGTAGTGAATATACTGTATCTTCTGTTGTTGGCTACGACCTAGTGTACACGCGGAAATACATCATCTTTGCTGAGTTTACACACACACACACACACACACACACACACAAAATATGTTTGGCTACCCTACAAAGCCATGACATTTTCACAGTCAGTTCTGTATCACGACATGTACCCAATCTAAAAACCTAATAAATTTAACCTAACCTAACCTAACATAACATAACTTTAATTATATCCCTTTTTTCATGATCAAATATAGCATTTATAAAGATAAACCACCGCGACACCCATAATGTCGTAATACGCACGTTCGTGTCACGATAGGCTCTATGTATCGTAAAAGTTGTCGCGATTTCCTAGGGAAAAAAGAATCTCTCTCTCTCTCTCTCTCTCTCTCTCTCTCTCTCTCTCTCTCTCTCTCTCTCTCTCTCTCTCTGAATAAGAGTTCAAGTTCTTAATTGGATTGATAATTGGTTAACTGGTAGAAAACAGAGGATAATAATTAACGGGAAGAGTCAGGGTGGGTTAATGTAGCAAGTGGTGTTCTGCAAGGGTCAATTTTGGGACCATACGTTAACGATCATAATGTCAATTTAGTGAGTAAAATTTTAAAATTTTGTTGGCGATACTAAAATTACGAGTAAAGCAATAAGTTTACCAAGTAGAGAAAGTTTACAGGGCGATCTTAACAATTTACTTAATAAGTGGCAAATAAAGTTCAACGCAGATAAATGTAAAGTCATGCATACAAGTTATCACAACAGTAAATTTAATTATACTTTGGGAAATAGTATGTTAAACGAAGCCTCTGAAGAAAAAGATTAAAGTGCCATCGTTACTGGAGATTTAAAGTTCTCAAAGCAATGTTCAGTCGCTACCAGTAAAGCAATAAAGTATTGGGTTTTATTTCTCGTAATTTTGATTACAAATCTAAAGATATTGTTTTGTCATTATATGAGCCGCTTGTTAGGCCTCATTTAGAATATGCTGTACAGTTCTGGTCGCCCTATATAAGTAAGGACATAGAAATGGTAGAAGGGTTCAACGCCGTGCAGCAAAGCTTATTCCAGCGTTACGTGATAAAACACGCAAAGACAGACTCAAAGATAAAAGTTTGTATACGCTTGAAACTTGGTGTTTGAATTAATTAATTCAGGTTTTCAAAAATTTAAATCGATTTGACATCGTTATGATTTTTTTTTTTAACCTAAATGATGGGAATATTCCGAGAGGAGATAGTTTGGAAATAAGGGGAAAAAGATTTGAGACAAACGTTGCGACGGGCTTTTTCATCTATAAGATAATTGAAAGGTAGAATAAACTTGCCTTGGTGCTCGTGGCGAGCACTTCGGTATGTTTAAGAATAGGCTGGATATGTAATTTAACAGCATAAATTTGCATTAAAGGGTGGTAAATTTAGTAAGGATGTGTTTTTACTCAGTATTAGGAAGTAGCCTGGGTTTCCTTTTGTAGTAAATGTAGTAGGAGAAGGTGGTCTAGTCTGTTTACAGAGCACTAGGAGTTCTCAGACGATACCCCATTGGTGGAAACGGGAAACTTCATAGGAATTCTCGGTAGTCAGAACCTCCGAATAGCTGATTAAGTATAAAGGATGGCGACTCTTTAAGTACAAAGTGTTTATGTACTGAGATAGAAACAGTGATATCCATTGAGACGTAAATGTATTAGGAGCCGCTGTCTGGTTTCGTTACAGAGTACTGATTGTTTTCATAGTGAGAACACTAGGGAGTCAAAACCTCCTAACAAGCCAACAAAGGAAGGTAATAGAGGGAGATGGATGAGGTGGAGTTGGGAATGGTGATGTTCCCTTTTGATCGTAAATGTAGTAGGAGGTGCTGGCCGGATCTGGTATCAGAGCACTGGGAGTTGTCAAATGATAGCCTTTTTTACCTTTTAAAAAGTTTTATTTACGTGTTTTTAATAGATGGAAATTCTCGGGAGGCAAAACCTCTGAATAGCTATGATATATTAAATTCTTTTGAGAACCTACTCCTCTTCCCCTTTCTTTCTTTCGCTTCTTTTTTTTATTATTACAAAGGAAGTTGCTTGAGGGAGAGCAAGTCAGGATAGAGTAGTAGTAGTAATGTTCCTCTTGCCAATAAATGTAGTAGGAGGCGCTGGTCGGATCTAGTTTCAGAGCACTAGGAGTTCTCAGATGATACTTGAAGAGATCTCTCGGGAGCCAAAACCTCCGAATAGATGTTTTCAAGTTGAGAGATGCTACTTGGGTGTACACTGGGCAGTGTAGGATCGTTAGTACTTTTCAGTAAATCACGGTATATCTGCGAGTAACTTAGCTACCAGGAGAATGTTTTATAGCTTCATATAGAAGTAGCGATATTCCCTTTTGCAATAAATTTAGTAGGAGGGGCTGGCCGGGTCTGAGTTCAGAGCACAGGAAGTTCTCAGATGATGGGAAGTTTGGTATGAGAACTGTCGGGTGTCAAAACCACAATTAGAAATACTCGCCTTAAGGGAAGCTATTTAGCCTAAAGCTTTAATTTTAAATAGTGCAGAGCAAAATTTCATAAAATTGGGGGTGCTGGCCAGCTGAAGGTGGTTCTAGGTCAGTGCTTCCTTACCATAGTAATTCCTCTGTGAAGGACGCATTATATATTATATGATATGATAAATCTTCTTAAAATAGGAGAGAAATCTCACACTTGATGTACACTTCGTGAGAATTCTTAATTTGGGGTGTGCTGACCGCCTGGAGGTGCCTCTGGATCAGTACTCCCTTATCCAGTGCGAAAGATGGTAATGTAAACGGTTGATTTTACTCGTAAAGTTTCTTAGCACGGTGGCTTGGCACTCATCTGAGAAATGATGTAACGATGAATTGATGACGTCTTACACTTAATAAATAAATAAATTAACTTAAAAAATGCATGGTATTGATTAGATTGAGTAGTTTTGTGTTTAATGCTATCTCTTATTCTCCACTGTCCTCTAATGTGTAACTGGGTACACGCGATATGTGTACGCATCGTGTGAATGAACTCTGAAGCTGTTCTTTTCATTATTTTTTCCAACTTTCCTATAAATCTTCTTTTACAACTATTTTCTGTTAGTAGTGGCTGGCGGAGGAGGGAAATCTCTCTGTTTTATACTTTGCTGCTAATACTATTCCTTCGTGAGAGCTTTACACATCTGTAAGCGTAAGTATGGTTCAAATTTTAGTATTATTTAGTTTTATTTGCTTTTTCTTATTCCCCCCCCCCCCTCCTACTTTCTTGGGCTAGCCAAGAGAGGATCTTAGGGTCTTTGTTAGCCTCTCTCTCTCTCTCTCTCTCTCTCTCCTCTCTCTCTCTCTCTCTCTCTGTAGGGTATATACTGTATATATCGGGTGATTTTTGTAAACATCCGACAGTTTCAAAGGTTTGTATTTCCTTTATTAACTGAAATAAAATCATGAAATTTTTGCTGTACCTTCTCAACACATGGTTAATTAGTCCCCTCGTGCAAAACATGCTCCATGTGATACTTACACGATACTTTCGCGATACTTCCGACGAAAGAGTCCCGTCCAATGGATTTCTTGCAGTTTATGATAAAGGAATATCATGGCCACCAACATCATCAGATCTAAACCCCCGTGACTTTTATCTGTGGGGTTATTTAAAAGATAGTGTTTAAACAGAATCCACACACAATAGAAGATTTCAACAGATACTCTGTCCAGAATACTGCAAAATTTTGCTGTTCATGTGCAAAGAGTTAATAAGCTGAGAGGACATTACGTAGAGCATGTTTTGCACTAGGGGGCTAATTCCACATGGGTAGAGAGATGCAGCAAAAAAATTACAAACTTTTTAAAGTCTCAAATGTTAAAAAAAAAATATATATATATATATATGCGCCTCGGTGGTGGTGTGGTTAGCGTCGCTATGAATCCAGCGGCCCCGGGATCGAGAACCGGTGACGGCAAATGGCGCGCAGCAAAACCCAGCTGTTGATCCTTCCACACAATAAAGAAATTGGTTGGTTAGATAAATGGGTACCCTGAGTAGCTAGTGGTTAAAACGCTGGGCTGCTGCTGGTGGGGCGTGGTTCGGATTCCACGTTAAACTATAGGTTCTAAGGTGGAGTGACAAGCTTGACCTTCGTCAGAATGAACAATTCGGGCGGAAGCAAAACCAAGGTCAACCAAGGTTATATATCCTCCATTTTATACCTCTATATCATTAAATAAGTAATATTTTATATAAAACGTAAAAAGTATCATTCGTGATTTTATTTTCGTTTTGGGTATTTTCAGTAATTGAAGTTGACTTTTTTGTCACACAATGAAAGAAACACAAATTGTATATTACAAGTTTCTGCAAATAAAAAATAAAAAATAAATAAAACCCGATACTTATGATACAAATAAAAACCAACAAATATTTGTATTATAAGTGTCGATTTTATTGCCGGTTTGTGTGTTGACATAGCATATATACAGTAGAGCGAAAAGTCACTTATCATTTACACACACTCAAATATATATATATATATATATATATATATATATATATACACACAGGGCGTCCCAAAAAAATGTATACACACTTTAACAGCTGATAGCTCAATTGATGTTTCTTTCTTTCCAAGTTAAACCCATTAGAATTAATAATGGCAGTCAGACTAAGCTTTGAACAAAGGAAATTCATTCTAAAATGCTACTGGAAGTGTGAAAACGCAGTTGAAGTGCAAAGACAGTTTAGGAGGGAGTTTCAAACAGATCCACCAACGTGACTTACCATCACTCGAATTAGAGATAAGTTTGAAGCCGATGGAACTGTTCAGAATGTCCACAAGAAGCGTTCCGGAAGACCACGGACATCGACAAGCCCCACAAAGCAAGAAAGAGTACTGGAAACGTATCACCAAAGTCCAAGAAAATCTGTGCGGCAAGCGAGTCGTGAGGTAGGAATTTCAGAATCGTATGTCCAACGCATTTTGAAGCGCTGTCAATGGAAAAGTTACATTCCAAGATTAGTCCATGCTATTAATGAAGATGATCCGGACCGAAGAGTGGAGTATTGCGAGTGGTACTTGGCACGATGTGGATGTGGACTGGACGAAGGGGTTTCGTAGAATACCCTCCGCGTTCACCAGACCTCACACCACTAGACTTTTTTTTATGGGGATACTTAAAAGACAAAGTCTACGCTATAAAACCTGCAACAGTCGCTGAATTGAGAGCAGCCATTGAACGAGAATGCACACAAATACCAAACGAAATGTTTCGTGATGTTTGCGATTCCATTGCTTCGCGTTATCAGCAGTGCTTGGACCAGAACGGACGTCAGTTTGAAAACAGGCGTTGACAAAACAATTAAATAATGTCTGTAGATTCTATTACATTTTGAAAATGAAATGTATTTTAATAAACACTGCCTTTATAATTATTTAAAGTGTGTGTACATTTTTTTGGGACGCCCTGTATATATGACGCGTTCGGTGGAGAAGGGGCGAACGCCACAAAATTCGAAAAATGAGTTTTTTGTCGTATAATTATCCTTTAAAACCTTTGCTTTACCTATGCAAAAAATTAGATGTTAGTCTGCACTCTTTCACGGTAAAATTTAGGTTTTAATGTATCTCAGAGAAATTCATTCCGCATCATTGCTTCACATTGAACACATCTATCTACTTTCTGGTCACTCGACAATGCCCTGTGATGCTCAATTTGGCCAAATTGAACAAAATATAAAAAATAATTACAGCAATATTATTTACACCAAAAAGATTATGTTACGGCCATAACTACAGCCGTTTCGCAGCGCTTCCTAGTTGTAGAAATGAAACAGGCTGATTTTCTCGATTTTGACGTCCTAAAAACGTGCATTGTCATTAGGAAATCAACAACTACTAAATTTACAGATGCAAGAAAGTTAATATTTGACTTTCAACACAAAGAAGGCTACGTAATATCTACTGCATACC
>JAJOZX010003106.1:402500-517500 GCA_023014485.1 Bathynomus jamesi | reverse complement strand
AGTTGTAAACAGGTTTACACACACACACACACACACACACACACACACACACACACACACACACACACACACACGAGTATTACTTCCGCATAACAAAATAAAATCTTTGTAACAGAAAATTCTCGCGACCAAAAATATTCTTTTGATCTAACAACGAAAACGTTTCGTTTCGAAACAAAAGCTTGTCAGATTCTTTCTTTTATATTTAAATGCCTGTTTATTTCACGCATCACCCAATTTTTCGATTGGAAAGTGTACAAGTCGAATCGATCATTCCGAACTTCATCTTTTGGAGAGTCAATCACGATAACTTAGATTTAAAGCAAATCGCACTCATTTTCAACGATTATTTCTCATTCATTCCCATTCCCATTCCCGGTCTGCAATTGAGAATTCCGAATTTGAGAAAAGAGTCTTGATTTGGGAAAGTATAAAATAGACGGTGATTCGAGAATAACATTGGATCGATTTCAGAATTTCCTCCTTTTGAGATTTTCACTCGGATTTCTTCTCGTTCTTGGGCGCCGAATGAAATGGGAATGACATTGAGGGGAAAGAGACCCTCTTTTCCTCACAACCGTGATTAGGAGCATTTTTATAATTATGAGGTAACACTTTTAATATTATCATTGTATGTTTTCTTAATCATTCAATGTTATTAATTCGCTTACTCGCCAGGTTAGCCTAGGTAAAGCGTCGAGCTGTTAATCTAAATGTCCTAAGTTGAATTCGCGGCTCGAATCTCAGATTTCATTAGCGATTAAGCTCTCTCTCTCTGAATTTTCTTTGGCTGGGTAGTGGTTCGGATACCTCGTAAAGGTGTAGGTCTCCTCTGTTATATAACCTTAGATATTACGAAGGAGACTAAACAACTCCAAACATTATTATTATTATTATTATTATTATTATTATTATTATTATTATTACTACTATTATTACAACGGTTTAAAAAGTAAAAGAAATTTCACTATGTGCGAGAGTAAAAATTTGAGCTCGTGTGACTCGAACCCTTACGGCGTAATTTCATTCGACGCTTTTACTGACCACGCCATCTTGGAAGCTCCAAAGGATCCCATTCTCCTTTTCAAAAGAATTTTCCTTTTTGTAGTTATAATGTTACAATGTTTCAGACCAACAAAGACCCTAGGATCCACTCATGGCTGGTCTACCTAACTGTGTTCGTAATTGTGTATTGTGCATGTCCTCCGTGGTGGCGGAGGAGACCTACAATTTTACGTGGGTTCCGAACCACAAAGCCTTAATTTTACTACCTTAAACTATACCCAATCTATCAACATATGCGTATAATTGATTTTTAAACATGTTTATAGACGTGCTACTAATCACTTCTACCGGCAAACTATTCCAGCTATTTACTATTCTATGCGTAAAAAAGTTTCTGGCAACTGCTGTCTCGAACCTGTCTCTATCTACGTTATCGAACCCATTCATAATTTTGAAAACCTGGATTAGATCACCCCTTGGCCTCCTAGTCTCGAGTGTAGTCAATTTTAACTCCTTAAGCCTATCCTCGTACGACTTCGACCTAAGCGACGGAATCATCTTAGTTGTTCGTCTTTGGACTCTTTCAATTTTGTCTATCTTTTCGCACATGCGGATTCCAAAATTGGATCGCGCACTCCAAATGAGGTCTAACTAATGATTTATAAAGAGAAACAATAATATCGCGCGATTTGTACTCAAAATTCCGAGGTATAAAACCTAACACTTTGTTCGCTTTATTGACTGCTGCTGTACTTTGTTTCGCTACTTTTAAATCACCAGTGACTATAACTCCTAAATCTTTTTCCTGCTCTACGCTTGCTAACTCCTTCCCTGACATACTATACGCAAAATTACCGTTACGCGAACCTATATGTAAAATTTTGCACTTATCGACGTTATTTGCCATGTGACTGACCAATCAACGATTTTATTCAGATCTTCCTGGATTTTACCTCTATCTTCGCCATTAATCGCCCTACCACCCAACTTCGTGTCATCCGCAAACTTTGAAACTGTACTGACTAGGCCCACATCTAAATTGCTAATATATATAAGAAAAAGCAAGGGGCCCAATACAAAACCCTGAGGAACGCCGCTCGCTACATTAGCCCAACACGACTCCGCTCTATCAACCACCACTCTCTGTTTCCTACCTCGCAACCACTCTTCTATCCAATTTATTACTACACCCCTGATTCCAGGAGCCTTAGTTTTTTTCAATGAGTCTTTTGTGCGGTACAGTGTCAAACACTTTTTGAAAATCTAAATACACTACATCAACCGCCCGATGACTATCGTAAACTTCAACCACGCTTTGAAAAAATTCTAAAAGATTAGTTAAGCAAGATTTGTTTCGCCTAAAACCTTGCTGCGTATTTCTAACCAAGTTATGCAATTCTAAGTGTTCGACTATACGATCCCTAATTATTGATTCCAGTAACTTACCTACAACACAACAGACGTTAAATTGATTGGCCTAAAATTTCCCGCCACACCTTTATCGCCTTTCTTAAAGATAGGTGTCACATTTGCTAACTTGAAATTATTTGGTACGCACCCCTAAGAAAGAGACGACTTAAAAATCTTTGTTAGCGGCACAACAATGTTTTCTTTTAATCCTTTTAGTTGTATTGGATATATGGAATCCGGTCCCGGTGATTTACGCATTTTCATTTTATCAATATAGCGCATTACCTTCCCTTCACTAACCACAATATTATTCAGAATATTACCATTATCAAAAGGTATTATGTCTATGACCGTAGGGATATTCGTTACATCTTCTATAGTAAAAACTGACCTAAAAAATTCGTTTAGCAAGGTAGCCATTTCCTTGTTTTCAGAAACTAGCTCTCCGTTAACATTTTTTAACGGCCCCAAGACACTTTTTACTGGATTTCTATTGTTGACTTATTGAAAGAATCGCTTGGGGTTTTCTTTACCGTCACGAGCTATGGAGATTATTCGCGCTTGGACTTTTTTATTACACTTTTCGCTTCACGCCTTAGAGATATGTAGTTGTTTCGTAACCACAAATTGTCTTTATCGCACTTACGTAGCCTATAAGCCCGGCGCTAGGACAGTTTGCCTACGGACAGTTTGCCTACTGGACAGTTTGCCTACTGGACATTATGCCTATGGACACCATGCTTATGTGGTATATTTATCCTTACCTTATTTACCTTATTTACCTTATTTAACTTATTTAACTTCAGATTCATGCAAAAGAATTAATTCAAAATTAAAATGTGTTGTTGCCCTTAATAGCATAAATGTCTGAAAATATATCAAGTAAGAAAGGGAAACAGAAGTTTTCACATAATGGATATTTGTATGTGTTTGATAAATGTAGCAAGCGCGACCCTTCGTTACTTTTTTGGCGGTGCGAGCAAGAGAGTCAGTGTATTATAAGGTGTGTATATATAATATGGGTACTTTTCCGTTATCTGCCCCCTTGACGATTGGTTAGGTTAAGTCGTGATATTTTCGTTAAAACTAACGAAAATATCACGACTTAACCTAACCAATCGTCAAGGGCGTACAGTTGACCTAACCGGGCAGTGACGATTGGTTAGGTTAAGTTGTGATATTTTTGATAGTTTTAATGAAAATATCATGACTGAACCTAACCAATCATCAATGGGGCAGATAACGGAAAAGTATCCATATTATATATACACCTTATAATACACTGACTCTTTTGCTCGCACCGCCAAAAAAGTAACGAAGGGTCGCGCTTGCTACATTTATCAAACACATACAAATATCCATTATGTGAAAACTTGTTTCCCTTTCTTACTTGATATATTTTCAGACATTTATGCTATTAAGGGCAACAACACATTTTAATTTTGAATTAATTCTTTTGCATGAATCTGAAGTTAAATAAGTTAAATAAGGTAAGGATAAATATACCACATAGGCATGGTGTCCATAGGCATAATGTCCAGTAGGCAAACTGTCCAGTAGGCAAACTGTCCGTAGGCAAACTGTCCGTAGGCAAACTGTCCGGCCACGTATAAGCCCTATCTCTACTCTTTATAATGTCTCCTACTCTAGAAGTAAACCACAAGGGCTTGTTTACTTTCGCACGCTTAATTTTGTACGGTACACATTCCTCATTTATAGTCCTAAATACTTTTTCGCTCATTTATAGTCCTAAATACTTTTTCAAACGATTCCCACATTAGTTTTGCGTTGGAGATCCCCATTACGTTTTCCCAATTGACATGTGACAATTCATTTCGAAATTTACAAAAGTCTGCGTGCTGGAAGTTAGGAATTTTAGTCGAGTTAGCTGGTTTCAGTGACTTACTGAGAGGACAAACTACCATATTGTGATCGCTATTGCTTAACGGTTCTATTACTTGAAGATCAGTGATTAGCCTATCATCCGTAGTTATTACTAAATCTAAAATACTGTCTAACCTCGTAGGTTCCCCAACCTTTTGAATAAGAAAGCTATCCGCGAGAAAATTAACTAAACGATTACCTTCCGCGTCTCCCTGCATTGTATCCTAATTCACGTTGGCGCAGTTAAAGTCACCCATAACTATGGCGTGCTCACTACCTATTATTCTCTTTAGTTTACAATATAGCGCTTCGTCCGTATGAGCTGTTTGATTAGGGGGCCTATAAATAACCGCAAGAAGTTTGAAATCGTTCAGTTGAAGTTCTGCTATAGTCGAATCTATCGGTTCTGGAATTGTGTGCTTTACTTCTATAACGATCGCAATATTATCTTTGATATACAACATAACACCGCCTCCTCGCCTACCTATTCTGTTTTTAACAAAAAGTCTATAACCTTTAATTTGATACTCCCCTACAAAGTCACGTGTTTCAGTGATTATCCTCGATTCATTTATCGCAATTAAATCATAGTCTTTACAAGCAATTAAAGAAAAAAATTCGTTTTTTATTTCGTAGGCTACGAACATTTAAGGATAGAACCTTCAAATTGTTTGTAATTGCGACACCTTCGCCAGCGCAGGGGAAATTTGAGGAAATTACGCTGGGACCGTTCGACTTCCGGCAGCCTGAAAAGAAGAGACAGTAATATGAAATAGTCTTCCTAAACACGCAGCTCCAACGTCATTAAGATGAAGTCCATCTCCGAGGAACAAGTCCTTCCTGCCGTAGAAACAGTTCCAAAAAATTCGCGAGATGCACTCCTTCCTGTTGGCAAAGAGACTTTAGGTTATTGTTGATATAGGTCGTCTTGCTGTAGAAATCGCTACGTTGGATAATTCGAGGAAGTATACCTGTTAAAACAATCTTATTAGTTTTTTCATTTAATCGCTCTAGTAAGTCCCTGTACCTAGCCAGCAGCTCTTCTGATCTAGAATTTAAAACGTTATTAGTACCGACATGAATAACATACGTTGTGTCCTCGGCGGTACCGTCTGTAAAATGGTCAACACTATTAGTTATATCCTCCACCCTTGCCTACGACGAGGGTTTCTCCCACAGAATTCCTCGAGCTGCCCTCGAACAATGGAATCGCCAACGAGTCGTATTTCCGGCTCATCAGCATCTTCGAAACCTAAAACAGAAAACTTATTGTTTGTTATTATTGGTAGACGAGTTTTAAGTTTTCTCAATAGGGCTCCATTACGCACTCGAACGAAGGGTTGGGAACTAGGAGAAGAGAGAGGGCTATTAGTACTATTTATATTATTAGTAGAAACTGAGGCAGGAGGGGTCGTAACTGGAGTCTCAAGGGATTCTAATTTTGCCGTCAGGAGCATCACGCTTTCTTCAAGCCTCACTCTGGCCTCCCTCTCACGTTCTAACTCGTTCCTCAGGACTTCCATGCTTGAGCACCACCTGCAAACTAACTGTTCATTATTATTAGCCATTGTAAACGCGTAAGCGGCAAATTTCCCTTCACAGCGACTGCAAGTACTTGATGGGGGTGCCATGCTTTTAATTAATTAAAAAACAAAAACAAAAAACGAGCTTTTGAAATTAATAAATTACAATGTAGGTCTACCGCGTGCTTATTGTGCTGTCACCTGCGGAAGCCCGCAGAAATGTTCTTGAAACGCAGAAACAGATTCTTGTAACACAAATTTATACCAAAGAATATATACTTAATTAAGCTACCAACGAAAGATCTGTAAAAGAAAAAGTATTAATAAAACTTATATGTCCGCTATTCGACTGACTGTTTTCTTTCCGTTTTTCCTTTTTCCCACAGTGGGTGACCAAACTCTACTTGATCCCCCGGAGGAAGGGAAAATGAACCTTATGAAACCTCGTTCTATAATAGATTCGAAAAACAAACAAGGCAAACAAGGGAATTTCAACCTTATGAAACCTCGTTTAGTAATAGATTCGGAAAACAAACAAGGCAAGCCACGTGCACTAGCCTTGGTTTAATCAAATAATATAGTAATGAATATAGTCAATAAATGAAATATTTTCGTTAATGAATGATTAGTAACACGAAGTAATTTAGTTTAGAATGCACAAAACACTATTTTTTAAAAGGCACTTCAACGAAAACCACTTATTCAATTGGTAACACTGGACACTCGATAAAACACGTCTGTTCTCAAGGAAAGACTGTGCGGTTGTTGCACTTAGTCTTTGTAATTTGTATGTTTTAAAAGGGCGAGTATCTAGAAGGTTGGATGGCCTAAAAGCATTAATATTTTACTCGTTTGAACAGATTTTTGTGTTTGGAGTCGGGATGGCGTGGTCTGTAAGACGTTTGTGTCTCGCTGGCTTCCATTTTTCCATTTTTTCTTTCAACCCTTTAATTCTCGGAAGGAAATCTGGCAGCACTTGATAAATAGTTTGCTTAAAATTTAGGCCAGTACATCTCCCCCTCACTGAACGAATCTTGACATCAAGAAGTTGTCACTAACTATGTTCTACGAAGTTGTCGTATCCTGTTCATGAAATTCGATCGAATAGCTATTGTTTCTTCTTAAAAACTAATTGCATTCAGGAAGCTTCAACAACATTCGTAACATACTGTAGCTACAATTACAGTTAATTTGGAATTGAACAAAGTAGCTTTTTTTATTAAACTTTAAACGTAATGTAATGTAAACGTAAAACAGTTATGATATATATATATATATATATATATATATATATATATATATGGGAATGAACTCAGAATGGTTCCCTGAGGTTTTTTTATGATACATGATCATATAATATATATATATATATATATATATATATATATATATAATATATATATAAAATATTGTACTATGCTATGGGATTTATATCCTGCCAATAAAGCTTATTATTAGCACATAAAGAAATGAAGCAAAGGAAATGCTTTTGTTGTATTGTAAGCTTACAACCCTTTTTTTCTGCAGAAAGGAGCGGCCAAGGGCGAATGCCCCCAAAATGGACCCCCTTTAATAAGGGACAGACGAAATCAAGGTCTTCGAGGCTCACGATGCCTTCTTTTTATATATAAATTTTTAAAAGAGTGTAATTGCCTGCGTGTGTACTGTGTAGTGAAGAATAGAGGGAGAAGTGTGTATTTAAGAGCATGCTGGATTGTTCACAGGGTAGATGAACGGAAAAAGATCAGCGAAGAAGTTCAGTGACATGAGAAACGGGAGTTCCAGCACTCCCTGTCTTCTGCTTAACGTTCCCCCCGGAGTACTTCCCTGGTCGATTGGTGTCTACAATCTCCTATAATTAGACAATTTCAAGATGCCTAATGAAGTGTAATTCGATAAATACATCTTTATTGATTATCTTTCAAGTGAATGCTGCATCATGTTTCTTGAGGTGCAGGAACCATCCCCCTTCTTACTCTCTCTTTCTCTCTCTCTGTTTACCTTAGAGACCAGGAGGTTGCGCGGTTAGTTTACTCAAATTTTCAATATGTTCAGTGGAATAGACAGGATAGACTACAGGAACTTCTTTTCATTTAATATCAATTCGACAAGAAGTAATGGGTTTAAACTGGAACTAAAGACATTTAGGACCTCTGTCTGCGGCAATTTCTTTTCCTATAAAGTAGTTAATATCTGGAACCGATTTCCCTCAGAGGTTGTTTCAAACCAAAGTGTAAATGTGTTTAAAAATAGGCTAGACAAAGTACTGAATACTCTCATAGTTTGAAACTAAAACATAACGTAACTCTGCAGGAGTTCGCTTGTACGGTGTCTCTGTGAGCATGCTAATTATATAGCTTTTTATATATTCTCCATTTTCCTGTAAAATTTCCTCGGCTACTTTTACAGGGTCAAGGTTTTTTCTTCAACCTTTTTTCGTACCTGCCTCTGGCAGGGAGGGAGCGGAGGGTGGGGAGAGAGCCTTCTACTTTTCTATCCAGTTTTCTACTACTACTAGGATAGTTGAAAGAAAAATAAACTTGTTTAATAACAGGAACTTCCCAGAGTGGACCGGAAGGTCTTTGAGGCTTCCTCTTGTCCTTGTAACTCTCTGTAACTCTCCAGAAAGGAATAGCATGTAACGCAACAATAAATTATTATAGAAAAACTGGGCAAACTAAGTGAATTAATCTCTCTCTTTCCAGAAAACAAGAATGATGTTTCGATTTCCGAAGAATGATAGTTTTTGGCTCAGTTATAAATAAAAACTAAATAGACTTTCCTAAAACTTTATGTACGAGTCCCTATTAATCTTATCCTGTTATGTTACCATCACTTGAAATTTATTTTTACATGCTCTTTATTATCTTGGTTTTTTTAAGTGTAAGATATATCTTTTTTTTTAATTGGGGTTGTTTAACCTCCTTCGCAACATCTAAGGTCATATGACGGAGGGGACCTACAGCTTTACGTGGGATCCGAACCACGGGTCGCTATATAATCTGAGCGCAGAGGACGGTCTCCCATCCAACTACTACCCAGACCCAATGTCGCTTAACTTCGCTGATCTCCGAGAAGCGGTATTACGACATCGGCCACTACGTAGCCCAAGTGTAAGATATATATATATATATATATATATATAATAAAATTAGATAAAATAAACTGCAAATCAACGTTCTGTTCCTTGGGAAGGTAACCTTGATTTCAGTAAAACTAAAAGGGAGCATGGAGAGTTCTAAACGTGTTTTATTCAGTTGGTACCAAACGTTTCGAAAATAACTATTTCCATTGTCAAGGGCATCTGCATTTTAAATGTATAAAAGAAAGTTCAAATTAAGAATAATGTACATAAATATATTCTAAAATGATAAAGTGAAAAGTATATGTTATCATACAATTAAAACAGGTTAAAATACGCGATAAAACGTATTAATGTTATTATCCGAGGTCTAAAAATACTGAAGTAAAATACATACATAAAATTTTTTAGTAGTTAAAATAAAGATTAGTAAAATCATAATTAGACGAGAAACGCTGAATGATGCCGAAAAACCGAGCGTGTTACATTTTTGTTAAAGGTAGGTCACACGCCAACGTATTAATCGTCCTGTTTTGGATACAGATAGCTGATTAATGTCTAATAAACTCTAATTATGACTTCATAGTATGGAAGTTAGTTGGGTAGTTGTTGGATTTCTTCACTGCTGTGAAATGGCAACTGTTACTGGGTGGCTCCTAGTCTGAAAATGCTCCTTGATTGCAGATATGATTGGTTTTGCCAGAGTTCTGTTTGTACAGGTCGATACCCTCTGTGCTCGTTTATCCTAATAGTATATTAGCGTGTGGTGCAGCCAATATAATTCGATTTACATTGAATGCATTCAAATTTATAAAAACGAACGAGGCTTTTTGGGGGTAATCTATCTACCTGGCAGATTACCATGAAAAATATAAAGTTTCAATGTGGTTACAACTCAAATTGGGTTTTATTACTTAAGTATTCATAGAATGGAAGATTCATTTTACTGAATGCTCATATTGATTATTATCGGAAGTTTATTTTTGCGTTGGTATATATTATTAAGACATATATGTTCCCTCAGTTAATACGGATCTAACTTGTGGTAAAAATGTTAAAAAAAGTATTTGCGAAAGACCTCCATTTGTGTAAATTGAACTGAGTAAATTGAACAAATATTAAAGGCTCTAATCATCAATGTTTTAATACTGTTTACTTTGTATACGGTGGGAATTGAGCTAGGGTAATTAGTTTAGGCCTATGTACAACTATGTATGGAATTTATCATCTATTTTGTTTACTGATCAATCCACGAAAGGAATGGGACTGTTTGTTTCTCGTTCCATACTGAGAATTGTTTTGTGTTGCTTGTTGATATATTGTAATTTGAGAAATTGAAAGCTTATTTTATAGCATATCTTTCTTAGTAATGTATACAACCCAAAAATAAACTTTCTTTACCCAGAAAGAACATTCAGAATAACAGTATTCCATTCTGCGTACAGGTATATAGATATTTAAAGAACAAAATTCAATTTGCGTGAGCCAGATTACTGAAACCTTCATGTTTTCAAATACAATTCCGTTTCGCATATACTAATTATACAATATCTACACGTTTTGCCAACCTCAAAACACTATCCGAAAAACTGTTCTCTCTTGCCAGTTAAAAATTTTAACGTATTCGATGTCAGATTAATATCGAATTTATTAGGAGCACTATACGGCAGTATGCTATCACATTGTCAACAGGAACGTTCCTAAAGCCTTCAAGTTGAAGTACCTAAATGGGCTTTTTGTAACTTTAACATCTAAGTAATAAAGGGTTCCCAACACTGGCCGGATAGGTTCCCTTTGTGATAGTGATGTTGGTAGTGATGTACCGATTCCAAAATTTAGCCGATGCCGATTCCATGAAAAACTGTCGATACCGATGGAATTCCTTTGCCTATATTTAAAAAAATCAATTCCCTTCATAAATTTTACTAATCTAATGTGAAAACTTTCAATTTTCATATTTTTAAATTTCAAATTTGTTTAAATGTTTTTCCTTAGCTCACTCCACAATATATAGCATCAGAATTTGTTACTCGTATACCGTAGCTAAAATGATGTTCAACAGTTTTATTATTCAGTAAAATTATAAAATAATTTTTATTTTAGTTCCATAAATTGAATACCAATATTGAAAGTAATTGCTTTTCCTCGCGTCGAAGGTATTTTCTTTCTTCAACAATGTAAATAACAGCAAAATTTTTCATTAAAATTTCAAGGCCCTGGTGGCCAATATGAATAAAAAATGGATGTACAATTTGGGTTTATAAAATTATTAAAATACTTAGTCAAAATAATATGATGGCTTAGAATATAAATTATAACTTAATATAGAATTATTAATAATATAGAGGAAGGGATTACAGTACTTTATAATATTTAGAGACTAGCTAGTTAGAGAAAATGTAAATTTATGGCCAACTTAACGTATTAAGCTTTGCCTTTTTCGTGAATGTAAAATATTTTTATATAATTACACTTTGAAATGAGTATAAATTAGCATAAATAGTTTTTTTTGTATGGTCAACTTTCTTGAAATATAGTTTTTGTTTTGTAATGAAAATTTTAAGATTTCAAAGAATCGGTGAGAGAATCGGCTAAATTTGGTTAATGCCCCAAAAATGGCCGATTCTCCCGATGCCGATTAAACGGTACACCACTACTTTTTGATATATAGGATCAAAAGAGAGAGAAAGTTCCCGGTTAGTCTCTCTCCGTGTGTGTGTGTGTGTGTGTGTGTGTGTTTGGAACTTAATTTCGAGAAAAACTTTACTGTCACGCGCCAGATTTTCCCAACATTCAGTATTTTCCCTTTAAGTTTTATTTTACTTCTCGTCACTTCAACATTTTAAAATTTTATGTATAAAGTCGAATTTACTCATATTATTACGATATAAATGGACAATTATCTTTTATTATATATTTTATAATGATAACAGAATTTCTGTTTTAATTGTATGAGAACATATACTTTTACCATCTTTTTAGAATTTGTATGTATATTATTCTTGATTTTAACTTTTTTCTTGTATTTTTTGTAGACTGCCACTGATGGTGGAAAGTTATTTCGGAAACGCTTGGTACCAACTCGATAAAAAATGTTTAAATCTCTGCTCCTTTTATTCATTTTGTTTCCACAAATGTTCTTCGTGATTTTAACGAACTATATTTCATAATATAAAAGATAGAAAATAATGCGGTATGTTTCAAAATAAAGCACAGTACCTTAGGTTTTATGTAGGTTTATTAGTAAACTTCTACATGTGCTCCGTTGGTGGTTCTTAAATAAGCGATACTAGATTTGAACCCATACATGGCTCAACATCTCGGACGACAATGCATTGGTGGTTGCGTACTCTTTTGTTTCAACGATTCCAAACTATCCTCTCTCTCATAATAAACGAGATTTTACACATATCGCTAAAGGAAAAATTCGAATGGTGATCTTTTGGGTTAAGCGACTGACCCTGCTGGTCCAATTTAGTGGTCACGGAATTTCTCGTTTAGAACAACATTGCACAATGCTACTGTTATATGGTGGTGCTCCATCTTGTTGAAAGGTTACATCCGATTCTTCTTCAATTTAGGGATACGTGAGAGACCTGACCTTGTTTATTCTTAGAAAGGTGAACAGTTCGGAATCGCTGAAACAGAAGATTACAGCAGCCATCAACACATTGTTGCTCGACGTCTTGAGCCGAGTGTGGATTGAAATCGAGTATTGATAAAATGTTTGCAGAGCCACCAACAGAGCATATGTAGGAGCTTATTAGTAAATTTGCCAAAAATGTAAGGCATTTTTATCTTTTCTACATCTTGAAATATAGCTTGTTAAAACCACGGAGAACATTCGTGTACCCTGTATAATAATGTTAATATGTCCGCTTCTAAATGCTCAAGAGCAGATTAAAGACGTTAAAAGCCAAATCGTGGAAAGACGTTCCTGGCTTTCATTCAGTTTAAAATGCGGAGATCTAATTAAGTTGGTGATGGAGCTAGAAAGAAAGATGAATGTCTTCAAGATTGGATCAGAAGCAAAATTTTAGAGGCATTTTTGATGGAAAGAATGTTGAAGAGAATTTTTTTTCGAAGTTGAGAGAAATCTGTTGGGGAAAATCTTTGTTTGGGTGACAAAAGCTATATATATTCTTGGTTTATGAAACGTTCGATTTATTTCAATCACGTTCAAGTTTATTTTTCTTCTTTTTCAGGACACATTTCCTAAAATAAAGGTATGATTATGCATTTACAGGTAAAATATTGCATTCGACCATCTTCCTTGCATGAAAATTAAAATCAAAATTAATTTAATAATACAAAATAATGGTATAAAAAAAAACTGATATGAACTGTATACATAGAATGTACTTATACTTTACAAATTTTCTTTGTAAATACTCGTACGTAACAGAACAATATTATGTTGCTGTATATTTTCAGTCTTTATTTATTTAATTATCTTCATTAATATAAGGAAGGATATCTTTTTATTAATTATATATGGATAGACTAGTGGTTCAGACGTTGGGATGCTAATCGAGAGATCGTGAGATCGAATCCAGGCGAGGACTTCGTAATTTCAGACTTCCTTGTTGGTTTCTTCGTTCGTTCTTTATCTTTTAATATTAAACTTTGGGTGTGAAATCACGGACGATTTCAAAGACTTCATTGAGAGGATAACGACACTGAATGTAAAATGACGCCTTTAAAATAATTAATTTCAAGCATCGCGTATGAAATACTGATTAATAGAAGGACATTAATTACATTGTTACTATTATTATTCCCTTTACTCGTTTATAATTAGTTATGGATGAATTATGTCAGATATTCAGAAATTAAAAAGTTGTTTATCCTCCTACAAATTAAAGATACAAAAAATAGTAATATACAAACACACAATCCTGTATAAAACGAATGGCATCAGTTTGTAGATGATTTAAATAGACAAGCTTTGGGTCACGTTAATGTATGTTTTGTTTTATTTACTGTATATACATAGAAAAACACTGGAATGAGAGAAGAAGTAGATTCTGTACTTTTCCAGCTACAGTGGGACGAGGGGACGTGAAAACGACGATGAAAAATAACCTCAAAATACGAGCTTCAAAACACCTTAACGTGTTGCCGAAGTTGAAAATACAAACCTGCGTGAGGCGCATCTTGGCTGATAATGCTCCTGAAGAATTGTGCACCCGGGTCTTATAATGCTAACAGTGCCTGTAACATACAATCAATGATTAAGAATATTCTTGGGATATATTAAATCAGAATGCTTTTTTCACTGGTGATGAACCCTGTATTGAAGTCTCGATAGTCGTTAGTACTCTGACATTCTTTGCACTTGGTATTAATGGTACGAGCTGCACATACCATGAATAGCTGTACTCTATTAGAATATAGTTTAAAACCATAAAAACTTCTCACTATCTACAGTTTAAAGCCATAAAAATTCGTAAACATTCGTGTCGTGAGTGCTGACAAAGGTGTGTGTGTGTGTGTGTGTGCGCGCGCGCGCATAAGAAGCTTATCATTCGTGCCTAGAATATAAAGTTAGAAAGTTTATATACCAACAAAAAAGTAGTGGAAAATTTTGTGCAAAATGTTGGCATCAGTTCGAATATTCAGAAAAACAGAGTGAGAATATTGCAATAGATTTTTAACATTTTTTTTACCTTTTCCAAAAATAAGTAATTGAGTATACATGAATGCTTGCAAAAGCCGTACATAATCATATACGTACTGACGTACACAAATATATACTTATGAATGTATGTACAGTATATCTTTATACTGTATAAAGATATACTTATTTAGATATACTAAAGATATATCTTTGTGTATGTATGTATGTATATCTTTATGTATGTATACTGTATGTATATCTTTATACTGAAGTTCATTTCTATATATGGTTGTTTGAAAGAAAAATTTTCCGCTTTTACTTTTGCTCTTTTCAAATCAATTCAGATTTTGAGTTTGGCGTGAAATTATGAATTGCCCGTAGCGAACAAACAAATTTAAATGGAGCGCAGTTAAAATGAGCTCTCAATGAAAATGGAACTCGCTCTTTTTAAGGGCCGCTTCACACGAGCGTATTTTTGTTTTTCTAGAAGGCGTGTGTTCACACAGACGTATTGTGTGCACGCATCACCTCAGTTCGCCTGCATCTGCTCGTGATGGAAGACGTAAACCAGAGAATTGTTTGTGTATATTTGATGAATAAGGTCATGAAAAAGCAAGAAAGCGCAAATGGTGAGTCCATCCTATAAACAGCACTAGACAAGGATAATACAGAGGAACTTGCAGTAGGGTATTGACTCTGGCAGAGCTGAAACACAACTAACGCACGACAAAAATACGTTCGTCTGAAGTACTCCATTGCCACACGAAGAATTCTAGAACGCTCGGCGCGTTTTGAAAGTACGGGCGTTTGGTGAGCGTCTGCGCTGCGTTTGTTTTGTCGCGCGTACGCCGTGTGAACGGTCCCATTGAACTCCTTTGATTTCTAAAACGCGCGACAAAAATACGATCGTGTGAAGCGGCCCTTAAAAGGAAAATCCTATTTAAAGAGAAAAGAAAATTCACATTTAAAAAGAGCCACAGATAGATGAGGTGGCTGGGATTTTGATAAAAAACATTTCAGGATTTGTAATGTAAGCGAATGGCTTGATGACGTCACTGGAAAAAAAAATCTCGATTACTTCCGAATAATGTTTAGAATGGGTAAATTTGTACATAAACATCAGTTAATAATGGCAGTTTTGAACCTAAAGGTTTTGTCCGATTCTTAAAATGATTAGCGAACGCCTGGATTTCATACTTTGTACCCAAGTACTAAAATTTTCAAGTGAAGGCTATTTTGCCAGTTTTCTTAAACTATGTTTTACTGAAAATTGGATAATCTGTCATTGTCATTCGCCGTAAGACAATTAATCTGGAGACTAGCTCAAATTGTTGTTATTTCAGAATTAATTTTGGTGAACTGCGAAAAGGGATATTTCGAAGTGGGTACTTCAATTTGCCTTGCTCCGCGGAAACCTGGACTTGCAATATCGGACAATTTTTCTTGGTCTAGGCTTCTGTGAAATGTGGCTAAATTATTCGGGCAAATTTTTTATTTATCCATCTAGTGGTTTAGGGTTTTTAGTAGTTAGAGTTATTGTTATCTCAGTCCTTTTTGTTCGCAACTGTGTGTATTTGTTTTGTTACATTTAAGTTAATTTAATGATTTGTTTTCATTCATTACTGAAAATTAGTGAATATGCTATAATCGAAAGCTAGACATATTTAAAACTAGACATATTTACAAAGGTCTATGGGGACTTAGGCATATATATATATATATGAGGCGTCGCGAGTATGAGGGGCGAACTTGCCACATTGGCGATTTTGCGATTGTTCCATGAATGAATAGTTTAACCCTTCCCCCCCCCATCCACAGACAACTTGGTATAGCCAAATATCCCCCGCGTACGCTCAAAATGTAGTTATTTTGTCTGTGTATTTGCGCTGTGTCCCTCTTACACAATAGTCACAAAGTTTAAACCCGTCTATCTCAAAATTGGTTTGACGGCCTCAGATATATATATATACTGGTTCAGTCGACCGAAAAATTTTGTACATGTATTTTTTAAAATCTTTTTGCAAAAGACGCAAACAAAAACTACATTTTGCGTTTCACTGCATATAATTAATTACTTGTCGTAATTGCCATATTAAATATTCTGAAACTTTTCACATTTGATTAAAACAAAGCATAAGAAGGTCGAACTCAAAGCTGTCAGCCGAACTCCCTCCTACGCACAACCATCCATCATCATCATCCAGCTGCGTCTGCCACTTTGGCTGCCAGACCCTTCTCAGCTAAATCTCCCCATTCACTCGTTGATACTCGTCTTCAGTTATTTTATCTAATTTTCCTTCGGGGGACGCGCGAAAAACCTTCAGCATTTGTAATATACTGTAAATAAGCCTAGGAGGCTATAGCGATTGGATAAGAGATTCAGAGATTGGGTGAAAAAGAATCTACACCGAGGGAATGGTAAAGGCGCGTGGTAGACGCAGTTGAAAGAGGTAAATAAGAACGGAAAAAGAAAGAGGAGCGGGCTCTGAATTGTAGTTTCCATGAAACTTTTTGTATCGTGCAAAAAATAATGACGTGATTAATTTCTATCCGAGGTTTTGTATAGAGGTTAATATAGTGGAATGCCGTGTATACCATCAGCTACAAAAGTAGCACTACACTGAACAGTAAGAATTCATAGGCGTGGCCTGCAGTGTATCCCAACTTATGTAACTATATATATATATATATATATATATATATATATATATATATATATATTAGTGATGTAGGTCACATCCGCATCCGCGGAACATCCGCACATTTTCTCGCATCCGCACTTTGGACTGCGGATGTCGTGCGGATGTGGACCGTTGAGATAAAATGTCATTAATAAGCGGAAATTATCAAATTCTACTATATTATAGAACTAGTTCATTGTGCGCAAAAGTGATGCAAGCGACAAGACGAGAGGCTGTTCTTGTATGAAGTTACTCTCTTGCAACCTACTTAGATCCACGTTACAAAGCTAAGTTATTTTCACCTAGTACATTAGAACGAGTTAAATCATCACTTGGCAAAGCAGTTGAAGAGCTTCAATCTCTTGAATCTGTCGCTTCGCCACCCACCAAAAGAATAAAAGTTTCAGTGACAGAACCAACACCTTCAACAAGCAAATCTATCACAGAATCTGTGTCTCAGTTTCTTGAGTCAAGCAGCAATGACGAGACCTACGCGATGTCAAAAGATGTAGTAAAAATGATCGAGAGCTATCACCAAGAAAAACGCCTGGCTGCATGTGACAATCCTATTAGTTGGTGGAAAAATACGCAGAATATCTATCCATACTTGAGTAAACTTGCAAGGAAACATTTAGCCTGTCCTCCAACAAACGTACCAAGCGAGAGATTATTTAGCAGTGCTGGATTAATATATGATGAAAAGAGAAACAGACTGGCAGCAGAAAAGGCAGAAAAATTAATGTTCCTTAAGCATAACCTTCCTATAATTAAGTTTGAACATTAAACGATGAACATCTTAGTTTACTTTATTTTAATTACTCATTTATAAATATGCCTAATAAAACTTTAAACTTAATATAAATAGTTATCAAGCTAATTAAAGATCTCTTTCTATAAGGGTGGAGGTTGGGGAAAGAGGTCGGTGGGGTGCATTTGAGTTGGGTTCACGTCCCGCATCCTGGTAACACAATTATGGTTTCTAATTGTGGCTGAAACTCAACAAAATATAACGAATTTATTTGCAGACGAATTCACTAATTGATTTCTATATTAGTTAGATGCTTGATATTATTTTATATGTTCAGAGAAAAGTACAGCAATTATTGTACAATTAATCAATTATACTACATTATAGCTACAGCTCTCTCTATATAATATTATAATAACTTATCAAATCTCGAATATATCCTAAAAAATAACGAAAATGTAGACATCCGCATCCGCGGATGTTGAAATAAACATCCTCATCCGCATCCGCATCCGCGGATGTGAAAAAAATGACATCCGCTACATCACTAATATATATATATTTGGTTAACCTTGGTTTTGCTTCCGCCCGAATTGCTCACTCTGACGAAGGTCAAGCTTGTCACTGCGCCTTGGATCTACAGTTTAACATGGAATCCGAACCACGCTCCCCCAGCAACCCAGCATCTTAATCACGAAGCTACGCAAGGTAGCCATTTATCGACCAACCAAATTTTTTTTTTCTTTTATTGTGTAGAAGGATGAACAGCTGGGTTTTGCTGTGCGCCGCCTGCCGTCACCGGGTCTCGATTCCGGGACCGATGGATTCGTAGTCAGGGACGCTAACCACTACACCACCGAGGCGCATATATATATATATAATTTAGAGTGTCCCAATTTTTTTTGTTCCTGAAGTTTGTCATGCACACCCCCCTAATTTCTTCCACTCATGAAAACATGCCAGCAAGATGAATTTCATTCGTGTTCTTTAATTTTAAGGGTCCCCTCAAACCATGTGTTACTATTGCTGAACGGCTACTCTCTACCTTATACTAATTGTAGCATATTTCTTTTCAGGTTATGGATACAAGAAAGCAGGAGACTGTGTGGTTGGTGGGGGTGTTGCGAAATGAACCCCTGGAAACGCTGTGTCAACTCCCGACAGTGGGAGATGTTCTTCGACGTCTGTTGTTCTTCACTCGGAAGAAAAAAACGTCCACGGCGGAAGCTGCCAATGTGGTAGCTGATGAGGTTATGGCGGTGTGGGCTCGGGCATCTATTCCGACCTCCCACAAGCCCAAGTGCGTCGAGAGGATCAAGGCCCTCTCCACGGACTACGAGAAGGTTGCCAGAAACCGAAACCGTGGGGGAGAGAAGCAACTGGAGCGGGAAAAGGGATTCCAAGCCAACCTGAATACACTGTTCGAAACAGCTCATGCCAACGCCATGAAACTCATCAAAGTCCCCGAAGATCGAGACTTTCTGAATGACCAGCGAACCGTGCGGAAGATGTACATCGGAGGAGAGGACCTGGAGTTTACTTGCAGGGCAGCGGAGCGGGAGAAACGCCGAGCAGCTGAAGAGAAGAGGAAGGAGAAAATCCGCGAAGAGATGGACTCACTGCAAGCAAAAGGAACGGTGAAAAGTGGGTCTTCTTCTTCTTCGGAGTCCATGGCCGAAGCATCCAATGATGATGTCCAATATTCCTCTCCTGGTCCTTCGGCTCCTCGATCCGCTCCCAAGGACGGCCAAGTGTCGGCAAGGAGGATCATCCAATATCCTAATTTTGCTGCAGCCCTGGATCGAACTGGAACCTCAGTACGCCAAGCGATGCACATTGTGGCTCCAGCACTCGCTGCCGCGGGAGTTGAGTTATCCTCGGTCACCTTGTCCAAATCAAGTCTTCACCGTTCACGGCAGAAGTCCAGGAAGAACTTGGCAGCCGGAATCAAGACCGAGTTCAATCCTGATACGCCGCTTGTCGTCCACTTTGATGGCAAACTCCTCTCTGATTCGGATGGAGGGAAATCGGATCGCATACCAGTGCTGGTCAGCGGGAAGAATCTTGAGAAGTTGTTGGCGATCCCAAAAATCCCTGACAGCACGGGACAGCGGATGGCTGGAGCTGTTCTGAAGGTGCTGGACGATTGGCCGCAAGTTCAACCATGGATTGCCGGTCTCTGCTTCGACACAACAGCGGCGAATACCGGTATTCACAGCGGCGCTTGTTACGATTATCCAGGACCAAATGGACCGCCGCGTTCTTTTCCTGGCTTGCAGACACCACATGATGGAATTGGTAATCACCTCAGTCTTTGACCTGTTCTTCAGGTCTTCTGGCCCCGAAATTGCGCTGTTCGCTCGCTTCAAATCCCAATGGGAGTTCATCGACCAGAAGCAGGCTTCTCCGTTCAACGGCGATGGCCCAAGCGACATCCTTTCGGAATGGGTGGCGTTGAAAAAAGAGCAGATTGTCCACTTCATTGAAGACCAGCTTGAAGTTGGTCACCCAAGAGACGATTACCGGGAGTTCCTGATCCTCGCTCTGGTCTTCCTCGATGGTCATGGCAAACGAGATCTCCGGTACAATCGTCCTGGAGCATACCACCGGGCCAGGTGGATGGCCAAAGGCATTTACTGTCTTAAGATGTTCATCTTCCGAAGCCAATTCCACCTGACCGCTCACGAGGTCCGGTCACTACGCAGGATAAACGTCTTTGCCGTCACCATCTACCTCCAGAGGTGGTTCGAGGCTCCATTGACGGCGGACGCGCCCGTCAATGACCTGGAGCTGTTGGAGGACCTAGAGCGGTACAAGGCAGTGGATCATGATGTAGGTACCGCCGCATTGACGAAATTCCGGGGCCACCTCTGGTACCTAAGCGAAGATTTAGCCGGACTCGCTATGTTCTCCTCCAAAACCACCGATGCAGAGAAGACGGCCATGCTCCAAAACCTGCACAAGAAGACCGAAAGATCTGCGTCGGCTGGAGGGAAAGAGTGTCTTGACCGTGAGACGGTCGGATTTGAGCACCTTGGTCACGAAAAGGACTCAAAACCTTTTTCATTGCCTGAAGCTGCCGGTTCCAAAAACCCCCAAAGATCTCGAAGGATGTGCACCATCGTTGAAGTCTGTGAACGACGCGGCAGAACGGGCGGTGAAACTGGCGGAAGCTTTTAACGAGGGCCTGACAAAAAACGAGGAGGAACGGCAGCTCGTGTACCAAGTCGTCGAATACCACCGCCAGCAGTTCCCCTCAGCAGACAAAAAGATCCTCTGTCCCCCGAAATGAAATGTGCCATTAGGAAGAATTTCCATTTCCTTTAATTTAGTCATTAGAAAGAATTTACATTTCATTCTTCCATTCTAGAATGATTAATGCTGAGCATTTACATTTGTTCATATAGGGTCGAATAAACAAGGTCAATGAGGGGACCTTTCCCCTCCTAATAGGCCAATGAAATTTCGCCCATTTTTTCCTTTCTTCAAGTGTAATTAATTAAAGGGGTGTGCGATTTGACTCTTGCAAATTTTTATTTTCACATGTAAGGCTGGGACACCCTAATATATATATATATATAAACTGTTCAAATTATAATGTAATTAATTTTCAGGGTGTTCACTCATGCAAATTATTAACTGACGGATTCATTCTGCAAGAAAAATCGTTTTGTTTTTTATTTCATGTTTTTTCGGTCTAAAATTAACATTCCTAATTCTCAGAAATTTTATTTCCACTGATGATTTTGCAAACTTAATAATTCGAAAATGTAATTAAACTTTTACGTATATATATATATATATATATATATATATATATATATATATATATATATATATATATATATATATATATATATATATATATATATATATATACAGCGTGTCCCATAAGTCCGGCATCATAGGAAAAATAATAAAAAAAGGCAAAACAAAAGCTTTTATTTACAGAACGTGCTCAATATGTCCACCATTGTTTTCAATACACAAATTCAGACGTGATACCCAGTCAGCAAGCACACGGTGAATGATGTCAGGAGTAATGGTGTTACATGCCCCAATAATGCGCTGCCGCAAATGTTCAACACTCCTAATTTTCTCTGCGTATACTAGCGCTTTCAAGTGGCCCCAGAAATAAAAATCTAGTGGCGTGAGATCCGGGCTTCTAGCTAGCCATTCCACAGGCCCTCGACGTCCTATCCAATGACCAAGGAATTGTTGGTACAGGTATTCCCTTGGGTGCTGTAATGTGCGGGAGCGCCGTCTTGCTGGAACCATGTTGGGAAATTTCCTTCTTCGTTCAAGACACTGGGAAATGCTTCTTCCTTGAGCATACGTAGGTAGGTGCCTCCAGTGACATGTTCATCGAAAAAGAGGGGGCCTCTGATGCGATCCTTCCAAATGCCACACCATACCATCACCCGAGATGCACCTTGTTCCTTTGAAGAGGTATACCAGTGAGGGTTGTTTTGAGACCAGTAGCGGGTGTTCTATCGATTTACCTCACCATTTCTATAAAATAACAGCCTCGTCACTGAACAGAATGGTGGACGGGAAATTGGCATCCCGAGCATATTGTTCCGTAGCCCATTCACAAAATTCCATCCGCCGGTCGGGATCATCTTCGCTTAATTTCTGTAGGATCTGAAGTTTATATGGATGCCATTTGTGAGCCTGAAGAATGCGATGGATGCTACTTTTCGACACTCCTGTCTCGGCGGACAATCGCCGAAGAGACTTATTGGGACTTCTGTTAAAATGAGCTAGGATAGCAGTCGCTGTATCATCGTCAGTGGACCTCCTTGAAGGTCCACTGCGTGGTTTATCTTCTATGGATCCTGTTTCCTTAAACTTTGCAACAAGTCTGCTAACACAACTCTGTGTTATTGGCTCGCGGTCTGGATGCAGTCTGTTAAATTCAGCAGCAGTCTCTCTTTGACTCCGACTTCCTATGAGTAGAATTATCTGGATTCGTTCTTCCTTGCTCACAGACATTATGGCCTGTAGAAAGAGGAAAATACGAATTATGGTTTGTAGAAATAGAAAAATATGAATTTCTCCTATGATGCCGGACTTATGGGACACCCTGTATATATATATATATATATATATATATATATATATATATATATATATATATATATATATATATATATATATTTATTGCATACACACACACACACACACACACACACACACACATATATATATACACACACACTATATATATATATATATATTGCATATACCTTTGGTAACCTTCAGTTAGCTTCCACCCGATTTGTTCATTCTGACGAAGGTCAAGCTTTTCACGCTAACCACTACACGACGCTAACCACTACACGACCGAGGCGCATATACTGTATATATATATATATATGTGTGTGTGTGTGTGTATATATATTATATATGTATGTATATGTGTATATATGTGTGTGTGTGTGTGTATATATTATATATATATATATATATATATATATATATATATATATATATATATATATATATATATATTTTGCATATATATATATATTATAATGTTTCAGACCAACAAAGACCCTAGGATCGACTCATGGCTGGGCTATCTAACTGTGTTCGTAATTGTGCATTGTGTATGTCCTCCGTGGTGGCGGAGGGGACCTACAATTTTACGTGGGTTCCCAACCACAAGAACATAAGAAATTTATGTAAAAACTGCCTGTACATTGGCAACGACCAATTTTTACAAAACTAAATAATTATCAATTTAAAATTAATTAATTATCGATTTAAAACTAAAGATAGAATCTCTGGACCCAGAGGATCAAGTCATAATAGACTACTATCCACAAATATGTTACACTCTATATCTATTTATAACCGACATGCAAATGTATCAGATCCAAAGAATCCAGTCAATTTCATTACGGTATCTATCAATACCAGTACCTTGCCAACCAAACATAAGTCACGGTCCATATCGATTGCGGACCAAGTCAAAATTTACAACCATATACATTACAATATATATACTTAGGAGGAAAAGTGTAGGTGTGGCTGTAAAGACTGTACAATAATGTGGAGTGTGCACCCATTTTGGGTCTCCCATTTCAAGGTGTTTGTTGGGCAAGTGAAGATCATGAGTCTTTCAATACCTCACAGTACTATGGGAGGCACCGCGGCAGAGGAATCTCTCTAAATGGGGTGTGTAAGGACAGAGTATCCCCTAACCCAAGATGCTGCCTCCCTATATCCCACAACACTTGTGTTGAGCTGTGGGATCTATCACCACAAAGCCTTAATTTTACTACATTAAACTATACCCAATCTATCAACATATGCGTCTAATCGATTTTTAAACATGTTTATAGACGTGCTACTAATTACTTGTACCGGCAAACGATTCCAGCTATTTACTATTCTATGCGTAAAAAAGTTTTTGGTAACTGCTGTCTCGAACCTTGTACTTGTCAACTTACACCCGTTATTTCTAGTCCTATTATATTGAGATATTTCAAAAAAGCTATCTCTATCTACGTTATCGAACCCATTCATAATTTTGAAAACATGGATTAGATCACCCCTTAGCCTCCTAGTCTCGAGGTAGTTAATTTTAACTCCTTAAGCCTATCCTCATACGACTTTGACCGAAACGACGGAATCATCTTAGTTGCTCGTCTTTGAACTCTTTCGTTTTTGTCTATATCTTTGCGCATATGCTGATTCCAAAATTGGACCGCGTACTCTAAATGGGGTCTAACTAATGATTTATAAAGAGGAACTATAATATCGCGCGATTTGTACTCAAAATTTCGAGCTATAAAACCTAACACTTTGTTCGCCTTATTGACCGCTGCTGTACTTTGTTTCGCTAATTTTAAATCACCAGTGACTATAACTCCTAAATCTTTTTCCTGCTCTACTCTTGTTAAATTTTTCCCTGACATACTATACGCAAAATTACCATTACGCGAACCTATATGCAAAATTTTGCACTTATCAACGTTAAATCTCGTTTGCCATGTGACTGACCAATCAACGATTTTATTCAGATCTTCCTGGATTTTACCTCTATCTTCGTCATTAATCGCCCTACCACCCAGCTTCGTGTCATCCGCAAACTTTGAAACTGTACTGACTAGGCTGACATCTAAATCGTTAATATATATAAGAAAAAGCAAGGGGCCCAATACAGAACCCTGAGGAACGCCACTCGCTACATTAGCCCAACACGACTCCGCTCCATCAACCACCACCCTGTTTCCTACCTCGCAACCACTCTTCTATCCAATTTATTACTACACCCTTGATTTCATGAGCCTTAGTTTTTTCAATGAGTCTTTTTTGCGGCACGGTGTCAAACGCTTTTTGAAAATCTAAATACACTACATCAACCGCCCGATGACTGTCGTAAACGTTAACCACGCTTTGAAAAAATTCTAAAAGATTAGTTAAGCAAGATTTGTTTTGCCTAAAACCTTGCTGCGTATTTCTAACTAGTTTATGCAATTCTAAGTGTTCGACTATACGATCCCTAATTATTGATTCCAGTAGCTTACCTACAACAGAGGTTAAACTGATTGGCCTATAATTTCCCGCCGCACCTTTATCGCCTTTCTTAAAGATAGGTGTTACGTTTGCTAACTTGAAATTATCTGGTACGCACCCCTCAGAAATAGACGCATTAAAAATCTTTGTTAACGGCACAACAATGCTATCTTTTAATTCTTTTAGTTGTATGGGATATATGGAATCCGGTCCCGGTGATTTACGCGTTTTCATTTTATCAATATAGCGCATTACTTTCCCTTCACTAACCACAATATTATCCAAAATATTACCATTATCAAAAGGTATTATGTCTATGACCTTCGGGATATTCGTTACATCTTCTATAGTAAAAACTGACGTAAAAAATTCGTTTAGCAAGGTAGCCATTTCCTTGTTTTCAGAAACTAGATCTCCGTTAACATTTTTCAACGGCCCCAAGACATTTTTTACTGGATTTCTATTGTTGACGTATTGAAAGAATCGCTTGGGGTTTTCTTTACCGTCACGAGCTATGGAGATTTCAAATTCGCGCTTGGACTTTTTTATTACACTTTTCGCTTCACGCCTTAGAGATATGTCGTTGTTTTGTAACCACAATTTGTCTTTATCGCACTTATGTAGCCTATAAGCCCTATCTCTACTCTTTATAATGTCTCCTACTCTAGAAGTAAACCACAAGGGCTTGTTTACTTTCGCACGCTTAATTTTGTACGTTACACATTCCTCATTTATAGTCCTAAATACTGTTTCGAACGATTCCCACATTAGTTTTGCGTTGGAGTTCCCCATTACGTTTTCCCAATTAGCGTGTGACAATTTATTTCGAAATTTACTAAAGTCTGCGTTCCGGAAGTTAGGAATTTTGGTTGAGTTAGCTGGTTTCGAGTGACTTACTGAGAGGACAAACTCTACCATATTGTGATCACAATTGCTTAACGGTTCTATTACTTGAAGATCAGTAATTAGCCTATCATCCGTAGTTATTACTAAATCTAAAATACTGTCCAACCTCGTAGGTTCCCCAACCTTTTGAATAAGAAAGCTATCCTCGAGAAAATTAACTAAACGATTACCTTCCGCGTCTCCCTGCATTGTATCGTAATTCACGTTGGCGCAATTAAAGTCACCCATAACTAAAGCCTGCTCACTACCGATTATTCTCTTTAATTCACGATATAACGCTTCATCCGTATCAGCTGTTTGATTAGGGGTCTATATATAACCGCAACAAGAAGTTTGAAATCGTTCAATTTAAGTTCTGCTATAGTCGAATCTATTGGTTCTGGAATTGTGTGCTTTACTTTTATAATGTTCGCAATATTATCTTTGATATACAACATAACACCGCCTCCTCGCCTACCAATTCTGTTTTTAACAAAAAGTCTATAACCTTTAATTTGATACTCCCCTACAAAGTCACGAGTTTCAGTGCTAAGCCACGATTCATTTATCGCAATTATATCATAGTCTTTACAAGCAATTAAAAAAAAATCGTGTCTTTTATTTCGTAGGCTACGAGCATTTAAGGATAGAACGTTCAAATTGTTTGTAATTGCGACACCTTCGCGAGCGCAGGGGAAATTTGTGGAATTTTCGCTGGGACCGTTCGAGTTACGGCAGCCTGAAAAGAAGAGACAGTATTATGAAATAGTCTTCCTAAACGCGCAGCTCCAACATCATTAAGATGAAGTCCATCTCCGAGGAACAAGTCCCTCCTGCCGTAGAAACTGTTCCAAAAATTCGCAAAATGCCCTCCTTCCTGTTGGCAAAGAGACTTTAGGTTATTGTTAATATAGGTCGCCTTGCTGTAGAAATCGTTACGTTGGATAATTCGAGGAAGTATACCTGTTAAAACAATCTTTTTAGTTTTTCCTTTAATCGCTCTAGTAAGTCCCTGTACCTAGCCAGCAGTTCTTCGATCTAGAATTTAAAACGTTATTAGTACCGACATGAATAACATACGTTGTGTCCTCGGAGGTACCGTCTGTAAATTGGTCAACACTATTAGTTATATCCTCCACCCTTGCACCAGGGTACCAGTAACGGCGCTTACGACGAGGGTTTCTCCCACAGAATTCCTCGAGCTGTCCTCGAACAATGGAATCGCCAACGAGTCGTATTTCCGGTTCATCAGCATCTTCGAAACCTAAACCAGAAAACTTATTGTTTGTTATTACTGGTAGACATATCTTAGGTTTTCTCAATGGGGCTCCATTACGCACTCGAACGAAGGGTTGGGAACTAGGGGAAGAGAGAGGGCTATTAATACTATTTATATTATTAGTAGAAACTGAGGCAGGAGGGGTCGTAACTGGAGTCTCAAGGGATTCTAATTTTGCCGTTAGGAGCATCACGCTTTCTTCAAGCCTTACTCTGGCCTCCTCCTCACGTTCTAACTCGTTCCTCAGCACTGCCATGCTTGAGCTCCACCTGCAAACTAACTGTTCATTACTATTAGCCATTGTAAACGCGTAAGCGGCAAATTTCCCTTCACAGCGACTGCAAGTTCTTGACAGGGGTGCCATGCTTTTAATTAGTTAAAAAACAAAAAACAAAAAAAACAAAAAACGAGCGTTTGGAAATTAATAAATTACAATGTAGGTCTACCGCGTTCTTGAAACGCAGAAACAGGTTCTTGTAACACAAATTTATACTAAATGAATATAGAATTAAGCTACCGACGAAAGATCTGTAAAAGAAGAGTATTTATAATACTTATCTGTCCGCGATTCCTATAATATATATATATAATTATATATATATATTACATATATATATTACATATATATATATTACATACATATATATTTATATATATACACTAGCTGTTACCCTGGGCGGTAAGCCACGTAGGTATGGAATGACCATTTGTAGATCGACGTTGATAAATTAAATAATCTCTCATGAGGGGTGCAGTTTGTAGAAGTACATAAAAGAGATCGTATGCTATGTAATACATCGGGCAAAACCGTTTCCCAACAACCAACAGGGAGTTTTCTTGAAGCCAAAGCTAAATTTACTCCTTTCCATATAATTCCGTTATATCTCTCAACTAAACCACTTCCCTGGGAATTATATGGGGTCGTTCTACTAGTGGCCACTCCGCGTGAGTTCAAAAACTGTTTAAGTGTATACGACATAAAGGAGGAACCTCTATCGGAGTGCACTTTCGCGGGTGCACCAACGATAGCAAAATGTTGACTAAGACTGTAAGACAATCAACTACAGTTTCAGCAGAAGTGTCCGCACATGAAAACGCGAAAGGAAACCTCGAAAATTCGTCCACTGTCGTTAGCAGATAACGATTACGGGAATTGGAAGGCAAAGGACCTTTAAAGTCAATATTTAATCTTTCGAAAGGTTGTATAGCTTTTATTAACTGACCTTGATTACTATTTAAATACTTCGGTTTACACTGGGCGCATACAGTGCATTTTGAAATAACGTTTTTTACATCTTCAATTGAATATGGGAGGTTTCGGCTTCTAACAAAGTGCCACATTCTAGTTACTCCGGGATGGCACAAGGCAATGTGTAACTCTTCTAAATGATGTTTATTAATAGATGCTATAAATGCGCGAGAAAGCGTATCTGGAGCTATATTTTATTTTCTCTTCCGGGTCGATATACAGTGTCATAACTGAAACTTGATAATTCAAGTCTCCATCTCATGATTTTCTCGTTCTTAACTTTTCCTTTATGTTTAGTGTCAAACATAAACGCTACTGACATTTGATCCGTTACTAGTTTAAAGTGTTTACCAAGCAGATAATGCCGCCATTTTTGGATAGACTCAACAATGGCGTATGCTTCTTTTTCTCTGGAGGAATGATTCCTTTCAGAGGGCGAGAGAGTACAGGTGAAAAAGGCGACTGGACGTCCAGCTTGACAGTTGAGCAGCTATTGCGTAATCAGACGCATCAGTCTCTATTACAAAAGGAATATTATCATCAATGGCAACAACAACAGAATTAGCAATATCACCTTTAAGATTTTCGAAAGCATTAATTACGTTAAGAGGGAGAGGGTGTTTTATTTTCAACCAAAGGTCGTACTTTCTCAGAAAATTTTCCGATCCATTTAGAATAGTGGGCAAAACATACCCATTACTCGGCGCATGTCTTTAGCATTATTAGGAGGAGGCATTTCGAGCACTGGTTTTAACCTCTCAGGATCAGGCTTTATAACCTAGTAAATCTATAGATGACTTAGATATAGAACTCTTATTTTCGTTAATATGAAGATTATACTTTTTTACAACATTTAAAAATTTTGTCAAATTATTATCATGCTCCTTCTGATCGTGTCCACATATAGTGATATCGTCCACATAAATGAAAGTATTCTTTAAACCCTCTTTACGAATTATGTCATCGATTACTCTCTGAAAACAGGCTACGCCGTTTGTTACACCAAACGGGATTCTATTGAAATGAAACAGCTGGCCACAGGCTTCGAAAGCAGTGTATGGCTTCTCCTCCTCCTTGATAGGGATCAAATGATAGGCGCTCTTAAGATCTATTGTACTAAAGATACTATACTGTGCAATTTCGCCCACCATTTCATTTATATTAGGCAGAGGATAAGCGTCCAACTGCGTGTATCTATTTACTGTTTGAGAATAATCGATAACTAGGCGTTTTTTATGAGATTCATTGGCTACCACTAAAACTTGTGCCCGCCAAGGACTTCGACTGGGTTCGATAATGCCTTCCTTAAGAAGACGATCTACTTCGGACGAAATAAAACTCATATCTGCCTGACAATATCGGCGTGACTTAATAGCAATGGGTTTGCATTCAGGACTTAAATTATTAAATAAAGACGGAGGTCCCACCTCGGCTGCTGCAAGGTTACACACAGTTAAGGAAGGTTCTCTTCCCCCAAAAGGTATCTCAATGATTCATGTCTAGACAAAAAATCATGACCAAGAATAACATTAGTACATAGATTAGGCAGAAGTGATAACTTAACATTTTTATAGGTACGATCCTTGAATGTCAAATCTACACAACAAAACCCATGAACTTTAGTTACATGAGAAGTATTAGCCATTGACACTTGACTTTTGTAAGGATATACCTTCCATTTGTTTTCTTTTACAATATTTATATCAATAAAATTTTCGGTACTACCTGTATCCACCAGCGCCTTCAAAGACAAACCATTAGCTAAAATAGTAAGAATTGCCTCTTTCAAAGAATGAGAAATAGAGCCTGATAGAGAAGCTAAAGTATTAACAGAAGCAGAAGCTTTTGAATTAGAGCGACAAACTCTGGCAAAATGGCTTTTAATACCACATTTATGACATAAACTATCTCTTGCAGGACATTTAGCTCGCGGATGCACATTACTCCCACAAAAAAAACATCTACGAGACCTTGCTGCAGCAGTAGAAGACTCCTCGCAAAGAGTTTCATTAGCACCTTGTTTAGCCTCATGTTTTTCTATTGTAATTGTTTCAGTTTCACAACTAACTGAATTTAGAGGAGCATTAGAACGTATATAAGTATCAGACTGAATTTGAGCCAACTCAAGGCTGCGAGCTTAATCAAAAGCGATCTGTAAAGTGAGAGATTTGTTTTCAAGCAATCGTTGCCTAATGAAAGGAGTATTCAAACCGTTTATAAAAGCATCTTTATATATTCATCTCTGTATTGATCTGCAGAGACCGATTGAAAGTTACAGTCTTTACTCAGATGCTTTAATGCATTCATGTAATGGTCCAAACTCTCTCCCATCTCCTGACAACGGGTGGCTAATAGGTGACGAGCGAACGTTTAATTTTTCGGTTTTATATAAAGTTCATTGAGCAACTTTATAGCATCTTCATAGGTAGTACAATCAACTATGTACTCATAGACTAAAGGAGATACATGGTTTACAAGCAAACTTAGCTTTGGAGTCTGAATATCAGAAGGTAACGCGGCCAGAAAGTTCTGAAATGTCTTGAACCAGTGACTCCAGAGACGAGACGAACTTGAGGATGAGGGATCGGCATCAAATCTTTCCGGCTTCAGAAACTTGTTCATATCCTCTGATCTTGAAATTAAGTTGATTAAATTGAAATGAAACGTTCTCATTTTCTTAGGCTTTAATCAACTTAATTGAACAACACTCCATATAATAAAGTATCTTACATCTCATCAGTTTAATTCAGACATCATCAGATTCATCAGTTTAATCGAATTGAATATAAACACAAATGATTTTACTTAGGTATAACATTCTAATAGTCATCATAAACCTGCAAAATAATATTACAGTCATATGGGTTCCTGGCTGGTTTTTCTGACTTAATATACGTTCTTCGACGTCGCCAATATTGTCTTGTATGCGAATAGTTTTTGGTCGCCCACTTCTCTCTCTTCTTTTGATATCCCCAGTCTCGTCAATTTTCTTTAGAAGCTTTCCCAAACCACCAAGAGTTACATCCTTTGTTGGGGTATTCGGAGAGTAGTTTCTTTCGTCCATATCCCTTTTCTAGTTTATAATGCTTAATTATAATCTTATCTTCCTCTGAAAATGGCATATTCACGATATTTTATAACCCTGCAAACAAAAATCGTATATTAGAATTTACAAAAGTGAAAATGGAAATAAAGAATTCTTCATTAGTTTGTCGAATATCAGATCAGTTGTAGTATTATTAGACAAATATTTAATAAATCATTATTTTTGATAGCTTCAAACTGAAATTTGGTTTAAAGTAGATGTTTTATGTATCTTTTACGTGTATAAGTTTCATACGGATTGTTTGAAAAATGTTGATTCCATGGATGTTTTTAGAGTGAACCTTGTTTTTGGCAGACTGTGTAATATTTTAATATATATATATATATATATATATATACAGTGTACAGGGTGGGCCGTAAGTTTCCATACATAGAAAAAATAAACATTTTGTTATGGACAACCATTTTTATTTATATAATATGCTCTACATGGTTGCCATTGTTTTGAAAACACATTTCAATACGTGTTCCCCACTGTTGATGAACACGCATTAGCACAGTTGACGTTATGCTTGTAATGGCGTTGGTGATACGTTTCTTTAGATGATTTATGTCTCGTATCTTTTCCTGATACACCATGGCCTTCAAGTGCCCCCAAAGATAGAAATCAAGGGGGGTGAGATCTGGGGATCTGGGAGGCCACTCACCACAGACCACGCCGACCAATCCAAGCATCCGGAAACTGCTGCTGATCCAAATACCGACGCACGTGAAGACCATCAATGAGGTGGAGCTCCATCTTGCTGGAAGTAAACTGGGAAGTTACCTTCCTCGTTTAGCAGGGATGGGAAAATCTCTTCTTGCAACATGTTAAGATACCTTTCGGCATTAAGATTTCCACTGACAAAAATTGGTCCAATAATTCTGTCACCCCATATCCCGGCCCACACCATCACTTTACCGGCACCTTGCATCTTCGTCGGACTCAGCCAGTTAGGGTTAGCATTACTCCAATAACGTATGTTTTGCCGATTAACCTCTCCATTGACGTAAAATTTGCTTCATCAGTAAACAAGATCTTACGTCAAACGCATATTCTTAGGGTATCTGAAACATAAAAACAAACGTTTAATTTTTCCTATGTATGGAAACTTACGGCCCACCCTGTATATATATGTATGTATATATATATATATATATATATATATATATATATATATATATATATATATATATATATATATATATAGGGTGTCCCAGGAGGAAATGTCAAGAATGCACCATTTCACTCTTTGGGTATTTCTAAGTAGAAAGTATTATATCGATACGATATGGGTCTGATTCCCAACCGTTACCGAGATACAGGCCTCTACATTTGGGTAATTAAAACATAATAAAAAGGCGATCTTAGATACTATTTAATGACACTTGTGGTTTACAAAAAGTACAAACATACAATACACTATTGCACTTATTGCAGAATGGTTTCAAAGTGACCCCCTCCTTCTTCAATGCACGCAGCGAGCCTCCGATCCATCGAGTCTTGCCAAGGAAAACGCGGAAGTTCATTTCTGAGGTTTATGAACGCATCCTGTATACCTGCAACCAACTGCTCCCTAGTTTCGGGCTTACCCCGCTGATAAGCGTTACTCTTCAAGAACCCCCAGACAAAAAAATAATGCAAATAAATAATGTGAGGATCTGCACAGTTGCCAATGTATCATTAAATGTCATTGAATATTATCTAAGATCGGCTTTTTATTATGTTTTAGTTACCCAAATGTAGAGACCTGTATCTCGGTAACGGTTGGGAATCAGGCAGATGTCGATATAATACTTTCTACTTAGAAATACCCAAAGAGTCAAATGGTGCATTCTTGACATTTCCTCCTGGGACACCCTATATATATATATATATATATAGTTACGATAGAAGTGTTCTTCGGGAACCTTATCCTCAATATGAATATGAAAACAAGAGATACGACTCTCAACATTTATTGGCAAAACGTTTCGGTCGACTCAGGGGCCATCTTCAGTGACTAAATAGAAGCATCTAAAAATAATCATAAAACTAAAGAAAATACAAATGTCAAACTGTACAATAATAAAATCTAATACAAAAAAGGTTAAAAAGTTGTTAAAAAAAAAAAAACTATCTGGAATATAAAACAAAAAAGTAAAAATAAAACTAAAATTTCAAAAATTAAAAGTTTAAAAATGTTAAGTTTAAAATTTAAAAAATTTAAAATTTTGTAAAAAGGACTGACCTGGATGGTAAAAGTTACAAATGACAAGTGGAGAGAAAAGAAAAAACAACTTAAGTTAGTGCGGTAGTTGCGTTAAAAAGGTGTTGGTTGGTTAGGAAGTATGTAATTTTATCGAGGAAAGGCTATCGTTTAGTTCTGGGTTTAATTTCTTGATAAAAAGGGATTCTAAAATTTTAAGATCAAGTGAATTAGAAACAGACGACAAAATAGCAAAGGAGTCCTGGGGGCACGGGTGGTCATGGGTCTCTGAATGATGCCGAATAGCAGAGGATTCAGGAGTGGAAAGAGGGCGAGAAGTTCGATAAGAAAAACCCAAATGCTTCGAAATCCTAAGTTTTAACTGTAGGGCAGTCTGCCCCACATAACGACTTTGGCAGGTCGCACATGTATATAAATAAATAACAAAGGATCTCAAAAGCACGGGGAGGTGATCTTTATGGCGAAAAAAGGATTGCAGAGAATTATAATTAGAATTAATGATTATAAAGTCGCATTGAGGGAAATGTTTATGGCCTAATGTTTATGTTTATGGCCTACCTAAGACCCATAAACCAAACCTGGAGTTCCGCTTCGTCCCATTTTAGCAGCCATAAACACACCAAGTTATAACCTTGCAAAATTTTTGGTTCCAATCATAGACCCTCTCACACGTAGTCATTTCACTTTGCAAGATTCATTTGAATTTGTTGATTGTGTCACCAAGTTGAAGTTTAAGGAGTGTTTCATGGCTTCCTTTGATGTTCAGTCTTTGTTTACCAATGTACCTGTTTTAGAAACTTGTGATATTATTATAAATTCTTTGTTTGGTTCTACTAATGACATTTTGGGATTAAGCAGACAATTGTTTTCAAAACTTTTAAAGTTATCAGTCCAGGATACCATATTCTTTTTTAATAAGGAACTTTTCTACCAGCACGAGGGAATGGCAATGGGTTCGCCCCTTGGTCCGTCCTTTGCTAACAGTTTTCTTTGTTTTCACGAGGAAAAGTGGCTGAGGGATTGCCCGCTTGATTTTAAACTATTTTATTTAAACGTTATGTAGATGATTGTTTTGTCATTTTTAAGCATAAAGATCATGCCCCTTTATTTTTAAATTACATTAATACTAAGCATCCTAATATTAAATTCTCTATGGAAGAAGAACAATACAATAAAATTTCGTTTCTTGATGTTACCATAAATAAACATAGTACAGGCTTCTCAACACAAGTATACAGAAAACCAACTACTACCCAACTCGGTACTCATTTTTTCAGCAATATTCCACTTAGTTTTAAGCTGGCTAGTATTAAAAGTCGTATTTTTAGAGCCTATCACCTTTGTTCAAGTTGGTCTTTATTTGACTTAGAAATTCAGTATCTTAAGAGATTTTTCAACTATAATTTTTATTGTACTTTGACTTTTGAGACTTTAATTTCTAATTTTTTAAATAACCTATATTCACCTAAAATAATTCAGTCCACGGTTCCGAAACAGAAGGTTTATCTTAAGCTTCCATTTTTAGACCAACTAACTTTTCAACTTAATAAAGATGTCCACTTTATTTTGGACAGACATTTCCCTCAATGCGACTTTATAATCATTAATTCTAATTCTCTGCAATCCTTTTTTCGCCATAAAGATCACCTCCCCGTGCTTTTGAGAGCCTTTGTTATTTATTTATATACATGTGCGACCTGCCAAAGTCGTTATGTGGGGCAGACTGCCCTACAGTTAAAACTTAGGATTTCGAAGCATTTGGGTTTTTCTTATCGAACTTCTCGCCCTCTTTCCACTCCTGAATCCTCTGCTATTCGGCATCATTCAGAGACCCATGACCACCCGTGCCCCCAGGACTCCTTTGCTATTTTGTCGTCTGCTTCTAATTCACTTGATCTTAAAATTTTAGAATCCCTTTTTATCAAGAAATTAAACCCAGAACTAAACGATAGCCTTTCCTCGATAAAATTACATACTTCCTAACCAACCAACACCTTTTTAACGCAACTACCGCACTAACTTAAGTTGTTTTTTCTTTTCTCTCCACTTGTCATTTGTAACTTTTACCATCTAGGTCAGTCCTTTTTACAAAATTTTAAATTTTGTAAATTTTAAACTTAACATTTTTAAACTTTTAATTTTTGAAATTTTAGTTTTATTTTTACTTTTTTGTTTTATATTCCAGATAGTTTTTTTTTTTTTAACAACTTTTTAACCTTTTTTGTATTAGATTTTATTATTGTACAGTTTGACATTTGTATTTTCTTTAGTTTTATGATTATTTTTAGATGCTTCTATTTAGTCACTGAAAATTGCCCCTGAGTGGACCGAAACGTTTGGCCAATAAATGTTGAGAGTCGTATCTCTTGTTTTCATATTCATATTGATTATATATATATATATATATATATATATATATATATATATTCACGGTAGGCCCTATAATTAATATAATTAGTTAGTTAAATAATTGTTTGGTTGTTTGGGGGGTCACCAAAGTACGAGTAATTATCAAAAATGAAGGGGATTAATTGATTGAGTTTTCTTCCTTTAGTAAACAAAACAAATTATGAAAGTCACAATTAAACGTTACAATTATGTGAATGAGACGAGCAATTAAATGCTTGATTTGTTGAGCTTAAGTTACTTGAGGGACAAATTGCATAATATTTTAATGAATCATAAGAATGCGTACGGAGTGAATGTGAGTGTTTAAGGTTGAAAAGGGGAATGACAGAATATGCCCAGGAGAAGGTCCTGTTATAAAAGATTACTTCTAAATTGAGAAGCGAACTGCTGACAAAAGACTGCAAACAGTTCGCTGTGGAGTGCGACACCGTAACGTCATCATCTCGTTGGTGAGGCGTGTCTCAAATCGAGAACAGTGACGCCTTATTTGAGATATGAGAGAAGCGATCGAGGGGAACAAAGCTTTCTTTCTTGTGAAGGTAGGAAAAGAATTTTGATAGTGCCGGCAGGTGTCACTGAAGAAATACCTGAAACGTGTCATATATATATATATATATATATATATATATACATATACACACGAACGAATTTCGAAATACAAATAATATATAGAAAATGCTTTGTTTTTGTCATCATTCATTTCAAAGGTAAAACCAAAACATGTTTTCTCGTACTCCAAATTTTATCTGCGTTGGAAATTGCTTTCAAAATGAAGTTCTGAAATTGGGGAAAGGCTCCGAGTGTTTGATTTTGATTTGTAATTTTTATTGCATTCATGATGCTCATTTGTATTTCCAATTGTTTGCTGTCGATCATTTTTTTTTTCCTCGAATTCGAATTTCATTTTCATGCTTGGTTTTTCAAATTTTATTTCTGATGTCAAGCCTTCCTGATGGAATTTCAATTTCTAAAATGTAGATAATATATATATATATATATATATATATATATATATATATATATATATATATATATATATATATATATATATATATAAGATGTTATGTACCGATTCCTAAATTTAGCCAATGCCGATTCTTTGCCAAGATTTTAAAAAATCAATTCCCGTCATAAATTATACTAATATAATGTGAAAACTTTCAATTTTCATATTTTTGTATCTCAAATTTGTTTAAATGCTTTTCCTTAGCTCACTCCACAATATACAGCGCACCAGAATTTATTACTCGCTTACGGTAACTAAAATTATGTTAAATAGTTTCATTACTCGGTAAAATGATAAAGTAAATTTTATTTCAGTTTCATAAAGTGAATACCAATGTTTAAAATGGTTTTTCTTGTGCTCAACGTATTTTCTTTCTTCAACAATGCAAACAACAACAATTTTTCATTAAAATTTCAAGGCCCTGGTGGCCTATTTGAATAAAAAAATTGGATATCAGTTTGGGTTTATAAAATTATTAAAATACTTAAAATAAAGTCAATATAATAAGGTAGATGGTTTAATAAAGTATAAAGTACAACTTAATATAGAATTATTGTTAATATAGAGTAGGAGATTACAATAGTTTATACTATTTAGAGATTAGCTAGTTAGAGAAAATATAAATTTATGCATAATTTTATTTATGCCTTTTTCGTTAATGTAAACTATTTTTATATAATTATACTTTGAAATGAGTATAAATTAGCATAAATAGTGTTTTTGTTCACTTTTCTATAAATATAGATTTTTTGTAATGACCATTTTAAAATTTCAAAGAATCGGTAAGAGAATTGGCTAAATTTAGACGACGCCAAAAAAATGGCCGATTCCGATTAATTAGTACATCACTAATATATATATATATATATATATATATATATATATATATGTGTGTGTTTCAAAAGGAAACGCCGTAATTGACCAAATACGAAATCACAAAGTCCGAGCGTCACTCAAACACGCGTCCTTCAAATAGGCAACCCAGCGTCTGAACCACTAAGCTACTGTATCTAGCCTTCGTAGATCAGTGGGTAACAACGTTTCACTATAAGCGAAGTGAAGACACTGGAGTCGGGGGTTCGAATCCCGAGAATGTTGATAAGAATAATACAGGAGTTAGAGCAACGGGCTACATTGATTGGCCTGAGCGCTGTGCCAGCTTCTGGTCCTCTTGACTAATTATTACCCAAGTTTATATATATAAAATACAGAAGGATGAGTGAAAATGCTATCCACATTTTCGTGCTGGAAAGAAAAAGATTCCTGTAATACTTTCTTCGTATATACCGGGTATGGCAAAATAAACTAGGCCACTATTTTAAATGTATATTTTAAACAATTATAACGATTTTTTTTGTAAACAAAACAGACGTACTAACGCTCAAAAAAGCGCGAAATCGAGGCTATAAGCCAAGAATAGGCTAGTCCAAATTTCAGTAGCTGCTAAACCATGGGCTAGTCCATATCTCTGATTTAACTTGCGAAATAAAGCCGAAGTATTCGCGTGAAGACGAGTTATCATTAAAAAATTGTTTGTTAGATAAAGGTTGGAGAGCACGAAAATTACTTAGTTTCCAAATAAACCATGGACTAGAGTTGGTTTGAATTATGACAGACGAAGTGAAGGAAACTGGTGATGTGGAGCGTAGGAAGGGTAGTGGGAGGCCTAGAACGGCTCGAACGCAAGCAAACATCGATCTCGTAGGGACGCACTTAACGCCAAATGAAATAGCCATGGAAATAGGAATATCTGAGAGAAGTGTTCGGCGAATAGCAAAACTTGACTTAAACTTGAAGGCTTACAAACGAGTTTCAGTACAAGCTTTAACTGGTATTCATAAGCAAAATCGCTTGCTATGTTGCCAACTAGTAGTATGGGCGCAAAAGGAGAAAGTGTAATGCAATTGCAAATGTTGATCAATGTTGCATTAGGTTATGCAACAAGAGGGGGGAATGTTGAAAGCTATTATGCAATAAGGGAGAAGGAGAATATTGCAAGATGTTATGCAAGAAAGGGGAGAGGGGAATGTTGCAAGATGTTATGCAAGAAAGGGGAGAGGGGAATGTTGTAAGAGCAACAAGGGGTTATGCAATTTGGAGGCGTAGTTAGCCCCCAAGAGAAAGAGAGAGGAGAGAGAGGAGGAGAGGTGTTCGCGTGGCAGGAGCCAAGCGCATATTAAGACTTCATCCGAGCGGGCGTTGTCTTAATATGTTCCTAATCATCCAGCTGGCTTAATCAGCCAGTTGGCTTATCTGGCTGAGTTGCCAGATTGCGCTATTTATTTAATTAAAGCATATATTCTGGCTTAATCCGCCAGTTGGTTTAGAAGGCTAACCTGCCAGATTGCGCTATTTATTTAATTAATGCATATGAGGAGTCGCGCGTCTTAAGGTACCTAAGCGCCACCACAGGCAAAAACGTGTTTTTGATGGATATCACTATTTTCACCCTTCCTCTATCGCGTGGTTTGGGTTATAATGACCTTACAACACTAGAAGTATGGTTGAAAACCTTATGAAGCGAACTACTTTTTTCACCTCTATCGCCAGCCAAAAGTTCACCCAAAGTTCGGCATAAGAAAATAAAAAAATATAAAAAATATATATATAAAATATGAAAATCTATTCCAAAAACTCAACATCTTCATTAGCATACTTAGAACTCTAATTTAGCCAAAAATGAACGTTCTAGCTCAATTAATAACAGAGATACTATTGCCAGAATATTGCTGAACTTTGGAGACGATTTCTGACGATTTTTAATTTTGGCGCTTAGATATCTTAAGACGCGGGACCCCTCATATATTCTTTACAGTTAGGTTAGAAATCCGTTTTACAAGCCAGCCAATAGATATAATTAAATGCCGTGTACAACCAAAAGAATTAAATAAAATCCCATTACATCATTCTGTTTATTTAGACGAATTAATGGAATCAGAAATATATAGAAAATAAATATACAATGGAATATATATTCAAAATAATAATAGCATAAGAAATACGGACGATGAATATATAATAAATATGCAATGGAATATATATGATCAAAAAATAATAATAGCATAAGAAATACGAACGAGAAATATATAATCAATAATATACAAAACGTATAACCATCAATATATTAGTACAGGAAAAAAAATATATATAGTTATATTAAATATAACGTACAATCACCTGCATATTAGTACAGGAAATATATATATATATATATATATATATATATATACACACAATTAAATAAATAAATACAGCGTGTCCCAAAGAAATGTATACCCAATTTGTTCGATAATACCAGCTATGAGGATAATAAATATATTACTTTTTATGTTTTTTAATAAAGAATTTTCTCCTGAATCTAAATATGTAATTATTTTTATTAAAAATTGAAAAACAAAAAGTTACAGATGTTTAAATTATAATTATTATTTTCGAGACTTCATGTGCGATATTTTCTAATATTTTAACCGACTGTTTTGAGATACTTATGTTTAGTGTTGATATTGAAGCATAAATGTTGTAATTATTAGTTAATTCAAAAAATTTACAAATTCCATGGTTAAATGACACTTTATCTAAGATGTTCAAATTGTCGTTAGAAAAGAACAAACGTCGCAGAGTTATAAGATGTTAGATAAGGTTAGAGCAAAACTGTAGTCTTGCCTAATTAGAACTCAACGAAATGGCTAGGCTAAGCTAGGCACTAAACATAAGTATCTCAAAACAGTCGGTTAAAAGGCAGGCCAGGCCATAAAAAAAAATATTAGAAAATATCGCACATGAAGTCTCTAAAATAATAATTCTAATTTAAACATCTGTAACTTTTTTGTTCTTCAATTTTTAATAAAAATAATTACATATTTAGATTCAGGAGAAAATACTTTATTAAAAACATATAAATAGTAATATATTTATTATCCTTATAGCTGGTATTATCGAACAAAGTGGGTATACATTTCTTTGGGACACGCTGTATACATCAAAATACTCTGTGCAAAACGCTAAACTCAAATGTAATCGAGTCTACATTCACATCGATATTACTTTGCACTACACGGTAAAACCGGCTTTCATATCGTTCAATACTATTTTTGTGCCCACTTTACATTCGGTTGGCAAGTTATCTTTAAACACGGCTAGAATACAATCGAAAGCACGCACAAAAAGGTCATCGTTAACCACATCATTATTAAATACAAGTTTATAAACGTGCATTTCCAATCGAGGGTTTTTTCTTACCGTCCCGAGCTTTTCAATCGTGAACTCTTCTTCACTCTGCATAGCGGCAATTGAAATAATCTTCCAAGTCGTAATGACAGGTATTCATTATATAGAGGTACAGCTGTTCAGGGTGAACAGTGTAGGCAAGCTCTGCCCTGTACCGCTCAAGTGCTTTGTACCAAAGTTCAGGATATTTCGAAGAATCTAAACCTTTTAAATATGCGTCCAGCTCTAGACCATTCTCGCCTTGTTCATTCCTACATTCGATAAATCCGTCGAGTAGAGCGGTGTATGCGTATTCAAGAACCGTGTCAAAATAAATCATATCCGTAACACAAGCGTCTAATATAGGCTTCAGCTTGCGGAATCCGACGATTTCAAACATTCTGTCGAGGATGAAGCGGTTTCGCGTAGGGACAAGAACGTTATTATTAGATGCATTCTTCCATATCAGTCGTATATCAATGCATGGCTGCTCGTTACTTATACACAACGTGCAAACAACGGCATATGATGGGGCGTCACTAATCTGCAGAGCTGGGCATTTGCGGCATATTTTGCGGTACTGCGGTACTGCGGTACTACCGCAAACCGGAACCGCATAACGCAGTACCGCAAAGGATCGCTGAAAGTACCGCAGTACCGCTACCGCATTCAAATTTCCGCGTACCGGTTTGGTGCCGGTTTGGTAGTTTGGTAGTACCGCAGTACCGCAGTACCGCAAAATATGCCGCAAATGCCCAGCTCTGCTAATCTGCTCTCTTCTTGTACCTACACCTGCAGGTATTTTATAACGGTCCTCTCCCCACTTCTTAACTATCACGAAGACTCTATTCATCTCCTCATCACTTAAATAAATAACATTACGTTTGCTTGCTTGCCTGCAAATCGTTTCAGGTACATAGTTAATGGTGCCGGTTTCACGCCTGAACACGGGCAATGACTTCATCACGGAGACATCGTACGAGGCGTTGAGAATACTTCTCAAAGGAAGTTCCATCGTATTCGCACGTCTACTCGGTTCAAGCTCTGAGATGACTATGAGCCACAGGTGGACGGATCGGCTCGACGGGCGGAGTGAGTCACGCTGATGAAACGTGTACGGGTTTGTTCGAACTCGTGTGTTTCGTGAGGTACACGGGTGGGCGTCTCGCTGGGGGAGCGAGTCACACCATAAACTGCTGAAGCGTGTACAGGCTTGTTCGAACACTTGTGCCCTTGGACAAACAGAATTTTCCGCTACATGAAGCAATACCGGCTTTAATGTTTTATCACTCACCAGACGTTCATTTCCACAAACTAAACATCTTCACAATCCGGTGCACTATTTGAGAAAACATGCCCATATTTATCCTTTTTGTTTAACAAGCGATACTCGTCTCTAAAGTCTGTTAAAAACTCACAGCCCATTAGCCACAACCTCACTACAAACCTCGTCATGATATATATTAATATAGTGGTAAAAATACTTAAGATTCTCCATGATGACAAGATTTACATTCTCAACCGTAGGGTACGAGTAGTCGGTATGATGTAACATGACATAATATCGCTTGTCACACCACTCATCAACAAGACTCACTATCCATAACCGTTGCTTATCTTCTGAACGTGTTGCTCTTCTACTTCGCGGTATATGTGAGCCTTTATAAAGGTTAGGTCTACAACATACTTCAATACATCGTTTGTACTACGAAATCCTACAATGCCCTCGCCAGAATACCCGTAGAGTATTTGAACATCTTGGTCCTTCGCACGGCTCAATGTAGCCTTAAAAGTATAAAGGAGGGGGAATAGGGAGTTTTTCAGTATCCACCACATCTTGGCACTTTGCCGAATACCACTTCATAAACGTTGAACACGCAATATTAAAGGTAGCCATTACTTTTTCTTCTACGCGGGAGAATACACGTCTGAGCTCAAGGGTATGCAGAGGTCAACTGAGCACGCAGGGATAGAGATATGCTCAGGTAGTGGCAGGAGTCACGTTGCCGATCTTACAGTGGGCGGAGCTTAGCTTTTTACTGTACACACACACGCACGCACGCAAAGGAGAAAATGAAACCTTAATTGAACAAATATACGTGATAAATACACATAACACTACACATATATATAAATACAATCAAGGACTAAGTTAGCCAAAGGGTACGGTATCATAGGTACCAGGCACCTGATAACACTACCTATAGGTGTTACGGCATACCTTCGTGCCCCTAAGTTCCTTCACACCCCAGTTTCTGCGCCCGAAAATTGTGCGTCCCCACAGTCAGTTGGGGTAGCTGGTCACCTTCATCTTCCAAGCACACTAGTTCCTTCAACGAGTCGAAGTTAAAGACTCGACGGTTCGCATGGTTAAGCGTGATACCTTTAGCCTTCACGATATACTTCATATCATCCCCTACCCTCACCCGTACCCCATAGGTTTTTGGCCCTGTTGACACAAACGAGTCTGCCTATGCACCATCTCCATACTCATCCTTGATCTCGTCAGTTAGCTCTCCGAGGAACTCCCCAATAGCGGGCATGTATTCACCTTCCCTCGCTGTGAATATCACGCTATCTGTGTCAGTGTACAACTCCCTCCGTTCAAGAGAGTGCAATAGGCCCCAAAGTTTGATGCGGGAGTAGGCCGTTGTGAAACTGGCTACAGGTATGTTTGTAACCCGTGAGGTATCTGCGGCCAGCTCGGCGATGTTGTACTTTATTATGTATTACCTACATTCACGATCTCCATAACCTCTTTATCGGGAGCGTTGGCATAATCCCAGACTTCACAATAACTTTGTGCCAAATGAACGTTCCCTTTGCCGGTATTCTGTGCAAACTTTCCCCAAAGACTGTTTAGACACAACTTTGCACTAAAGCGCTTGCCAGGATTCTTAACAATTTGAGATCGGTCAAGCTATATACCTTTATGAGCACGGTAACGCTGAATATAAGCCGTTTTTTCATCTTCGGTATCAACCCCTCGCGGATATCCTGATGCTTCTACTTATCCTTCAAAAAAGCGTTTATATATGGTGTGAAAAGGTTGGGTAGCTTCTGAAACCTCCACACTCATGTATCTTCAATATTCTATACCCATGGCGAACGGCTAGGGCCAGCTCAGGCTTGTATATACACCTCTGATCTTACGCTGGTGGTTGTATGGTCACAATCACCGTTGTTCCTCTGCGCACTTCACGCACAGGGGAAACATGAGCTTGTGATTTATAACGACGGGTAAGATCGGCATCCATAAATCGCGAGGGTGGAGCACGTCTACGAAAGAGAGTCCAAAGTAGCGCTCATTCAAGTTAGCTGAAAACTCCTCGATGGTTGGTATGGTGGGACCCACCATTTTTTCAGGTGCACCTACGGGGTACGGATTGTTCTTCATCACGTAGGGGTATAAAGAGCAGAAGTCGTAGTAGTGGAGTTTCACGCCCTCCGTAGGCGGAAAGTATAGCTTGAATGGGTTTGTGTGCCCTCCAAACAAGCTGTCACCGCATTTGAGGGGGTCCAACACCATTGAACGTTTGATGGCCCTTATTTCTTCACGGTACTGGGCATCTGTTTCCATCCGTGCATCATACTCATGCTCCCACACGATTTTGTGAGTGAACTGGGAGCCTATAAGTTGATCACGGTTACGGGTCCATGCGAGGCTGTCGGCGGGGGATCTTCCATAAAGGTCCCCTGTGACGGCACATTCAGCGCGCGGGCATCCATGCCACCAGCAGCCGTTAAAGGAATACACAGTCTTCTCACCAGTGGCTGGATCCTCACTTAGGCCGTCAACCCAAAAACACGACCATTGACCTTAACGGGTACTTCACCCGTGTTGCGGGCATGTTTTATGTATACCCCGGTCTGTTGCTGTAGGTGTATGAGCCAGTAAATAGCCTTGTGCCCATAACTGCGGGGGTTGTTTCTGTGAATGATTGCTAAGGTGTCTTTAGGCATGAAGTTATTCTTGAACACTGTAAAACATAATGATGCGATCGTGGTCGCGACTTGCAGCGGATCGCATTTGAAACGGGTTATGTACATCCTTCTAAAGGCTTGAAATCATACTCTAAGTACACGTACGTCATTGACGCAATAACGTTCACATTCATCGGCTATATTGTATAGATTAGCTTCATTAAAACTGCTGTAGTAGCGGTCAAAATCTTCACGCTCACTATCACTCATATTGGTGTAGTTAAAGTAATGTTTGGGTGGAGGTAGCCCTACATAATTCAAAGTTTCCTTAGTGAGGAATTTGTAAGGGAAATACCATTTGAAACTTCAGCGGCTACGCCCATGACCTTGGACAGCTTTGCTAATTTACAAGGTGTGAACAGCAGGGTGTCTTTAAACTACATTACCTCTTATCTGCATCTGTATTAGTTTGTTGCCTCTTTTTAAGGGATCACCTGTAAATATCGCAGACGACTCGTGTTCAAGCAGCTCCTTATAAAGGAACTGTGTCAAATTTCGCCCCGTTATGGGCAAGAATATACGGTCATTTTTTTTAACTTGTCCGCTAATTTGACAATATAGGATACAAAGAGTTTCACAGGGCTGTCGTGTGCATTCGTTTTAAGAACGTTTGTCCGTTTCCCACATTTGTGGCACTCATCACACTCGATCTCCATGCACTCATCACAGATAGTCTGGTTTACAAGTAAATGTGGAATAACCTCTCTGGTTTCTGCGTTCGTGTATGTTTCTATATCGTAGTACACGGTTATACAAGGCTATTTTTAGGTTTAGCATCTTTCATGTAACATACATGCTTCACTCCATCCGCCTTATATTTTTCATGACATGTAGAACAGTGAATTTCATCGCATTTATGTTTGAAATTCCCCCAATTATCCATCATGTGAAACATACCGCACTTACAAAATCCTCATTTTCCTGCAAGTGCCATTTGATTTATGGAATTCAAAGCATTTATTATTGAAAAATGTACATCTCCACACATTATATTCCCTCTTCTCGGGTTCAACTACCTGACTCACATTTGGGGCTTTTACACTGCTCACATACCATGTAGCAAACCTTATAATGTTTCACCATATCATCAGCAAACTCGAGACAACCCTTACACAAATCATGATGCCTTCCATATTTTCGACTTTTATCATAACTGGCGTAGAGAACTCTTATGTTACGGATGGGGAGATATGATGTTCCTGACAATTCTAAAATAAGTAGAGGTCTTGTGCGATCTCACGCTGCTTTTGAAAACATACACAGTCCTACGACGATCATCCATTCCAAATACGACTATAAGTGCATTCATTTCCTGCTCGGCCCTTCTTAGCTCTTCAGGACCCATATTACACTCAAACTCAAGCTTCCAATCTGAAGACAGTTTACGGGCACGCTGCACAACCGCGGGCAGCCAAATTTTTTGCGTCCAAGTATTTAGCACAATGAACATATGAGCTAAAATTATTGCTGTAAAACCACAACCACGATCGACGTTTAAATGCTTTCTGTAAATAACCGGAGAATTGAAGTTAAGAGTATAAGGTGTGGCACTATGACCCGCAACCCGGAATAATCTGTCAATATCTACCATGAAGTTGTCCATATTGAAGGATGTACCACCTTGAGAGGCTTCCATTATACGCCCCAAGATATAGTCTATATCTACAGCCGCCAAACGTCTAAACGGTATTACCACCCAAAAATCGTCCCCATCATCTGACCCGAACCTGAAGGATAACCTCGTCCGGACTTCACGTTCGTCGCGGTTCTGAAGGGCAAACTCCACAATACGTTCAACTACGCGCCGCAGTCCGTTGGTATACAGGGATCCAGGGTCAACCCTGACCAAGTACAGATTTCTAGTCAGGGTAGGGGTAGCGGTGCGCACCAACTCGAATGTTATACCATCCTCCACAGTATGAGAAGCTGTTGTGGAGGAAGTACCCGGAACTGAACAATGGGGCATATTTGAGGAAGGTACTATTGTGGGGGTTGTGTCGTAAGACGTTGAGGGTTGGGGATCTATTACTGGGTGTCTAACAACCGGAGCAATCCTGGCACGCTTTATACCTGACGTGGAGGGTTCTTCATCATGTTTCCGCTTTGAACTGTCGCATGCTACAGGTGTCGCTGGTGAGGGTTCGTCAGCGGGGAAGGGTTCTGTAGCTGCACGGTCACGGGTTCGTCTGTGATATCGATGATGGGGTGCTGTACATCGTCGTCATTCACGGTTCTGTGGAAGAAGAAAAAAATATAAGGAACAGCACTCAAAATTTGTAATATTTTGTAAATGACCCACTTAGGGGTGTGACGTGTTAGAGATGGAATCTGTAGAAAAATTCAGGTTCACAAGCCCCTCCACATGTATTATATCTGGCCCTACAGGATGTGGAAAAACTGTATTTATGCTTAAAATCATTAAAGATAAGGGGAGATGTTCTCAAAATTTGTGCATAAAGTAATATGGTGCTATTCGACGTATCAGTCAGTGTTCAACGAGTACCAAGATGAAATTTTGTTCCACAAGGGTGTCTATGACGTTAATTCGTTAAAAGGTAATGAGCATACAGTTATTGTAATTGACGATCTCATGTTGGAAATGGATAAAACGTTTGCCGAGACATTTACAGTGTTCTCCCACCATCTTAACATAAGCGTATTCTTCATCAACCAGAATCTATTTTTCAAAAATAGATACATGCGCGATGTGTCGCTAAATACACAATATCTAGTCTTATTCGCACAACGTAGAGATGTGTCACAAATTGGGGTATTAGCCAATCAAATGTTCCCGAATCAGCGTAAGGAGTTTTTGGAGGTTTATAAAGAAGCCACAAGCCAGCGTTATGGATATTTGCTTTGTGACCTTCACCCGCGAAACACGTTTAGGGTGCTTCTAAGAACGAATATATTCCCAAGCGAACCTGAAACGGTGTATATTCCAGAATGACAAATAGGCTGAAGAAATATCGTGAATTAATAAAAATCTATCAACGATTGCCCCGGGCACTGCAACAGATGTTTGTTAAAAATATCGACTGACTTTTTAAAATGCATCTGTGAAATCTGTCTTAATGTTATAAAATGTAATGTGCCAATGAAACCCTCTCAGAAGGCTCGCTTACGTCGTTACAAGAACATAATACGAGCGCTCGCTCATAAAAGTCAAACTGTGGGTAAGAAAAAGCGAATTATTGTACAAAGAGGAGGATCATTCCTACCCATCTTATTTTCAGTTTTGGGTCCTTTACTGACTAGATTAATATAATGAAGAAGGTGGTTGTGATTCCGCACGAGGTGTATGCTTCATTGCAAAGTTCAAAGATTCCAGACACGGCTCTAGAACCCCGTAAAAGTAGGCTTAAAAGAATGGAAAGCGAGTTGCTAGCCCTATTAAACAGTGAAAAGTCACCTGATGAGAAAAGGATCTTGTACCAAGAGGCTTTGCAGAAATTTCTTCATGAGTACGAAGATTATAAGAATCCTACAGAGCTCCCCGTGGTTATTAGGCACAGCGCGAGTAGCTGAGCATGGCGACACAGGACCTGGCCCGACGTTAGAGATGACCAACCAAAGAACAACGGAACACAACACATCGAACATGTGCTAAAAACAGTCTCCCACATACATTGAGGAATAAAGGCTTAAGTCTTTATAATCTATTGAGTGAGGACCCCATCAGACAGTGGGCCGATACAGGCGAGGTCATTGTTGAAGGAACAAGGGTACAAGGATCCAATATCGTTGATATTGTTCATGATCTGGTGAGAAAGTGGGACAGACCCTCACCAACAGGATGGAAGCATATTAAAGCAAGACTACAACAAATAAATGTCCCCAAAACATTGATAGGTAATCTGAATAGGTTAAAAGACCTGGATCAAGTCTCGCATGTGTCACAACTGAGTACGCCATCGTCCCCAGCAGCAGTGTCTCTGAAGAAGAGAAAGAAGAAAACAAACGGCCAACCTTATGCACGTGTCTCTAAAAAACACAAATGGACAACATATTAAGTAAACGCTATTATGACATTTCTAACCTCGCCTCCTATGGTGGCGTTAATAGACTGTACAGAGGTGTTTACGGAGTAAGGGAAAAAGATGTTGAGCGGTTTTTGCGGGAACAGGATGCTTATACACTTCATAAACCGGTGAGAAAAAGGTTTAAAACAGCCAAGACAACCGCGGATTCGATTGACTCTATTTGGCAAGCGGATTTAACAGACATGTAAAGATATTCAGTGTATAATGACGGATACCGCTACATCCTATTCATAACACTGGTCAACACTCATTTTATTGCCAATCATATTAGAGTGATTTTGGGGTAACTTTGTGGTGCTGATTCCGAATATGACATCGGTTTTGCTAGATTGGCTCTAATTTATGAGATAATTGGTACCCCATTGAAACACGTAAAAATGCAAAAAATTTAATGTAGCAGGCCGAGCCTACTTACAAATCGCATTGAATTGTCTCAATCATACAAAAGTAAACACATGAAATACATAATGGCATTTTATTCGGTCTCACCATCTAGAATGTTCCGGTAGTTTCCCATATGCACGCGTTATGGTTACGTTTCCTATTAATTGAGGGTATTCATTATCTCAAGAACTAGAACTAGAACCAAATCGGAAAAACTACTTTCATTTTGGAATTCAGCAACCCCAAAATACCCTAAATTCGTACGAATTTCCTTGGCAACGAAAAAAAAAATGTTTTTTTGTTGACCTGTGTAATAGATGTATTCTCTAGATACTGTGGCTAATTCCCCTGAATAATAAATCGCTTGAAACAGTTGCTAAAGCGACCAAAACGTTGATGTTAAAAGAAGAAAGGGTTCCTGGCTATTTTTGTACGGATATGGGAAAATAATTTATAGGTCGCGCTTTTCAGAACATGCTGACAGAGTTTAATATCAGTTACTCCACTCGCAGTTCTATACATAAGTCCTCTTTAGCTGAAAGAGTTCAACGTACCACAAAGGAACGCATGCATCGCTATTTAACACATAAAAACACACACATATATAAACGTTCTCGGGTCATCGACATCATCATACAACCGTTTACACCACCGTACGATTGGCACAACACCTAACGAAGTTTTAGAAAGAGGTGCGCTGCCAGAGGTGAGAAGAGATGGAGCACCACCACCGCAGCCTACACATTTCAAAATCAATGATTATGTAAGGCTATCACGTTCGGGAAATAAATTCGCGAAGCGATTTGAGCAAGGATGGACACGTGAGATTTTTAAAGTTCGTGCTATGAGACCTAAAGGTGAGATAATGATGTATTACGTTGAAGATTTGAATGGGGAAGAGATCGCTGGAGGCTTTTACCGCGAGGAGTTGCAGAAAGTGACATTTAATTTAGGAAAAAGTGTGTTTAAAATTGAAAAAAATTTAGGCAGCAAAGGTTCAGGAAAGAGAAAAATGTACCTGGTGAAATGGCTGGGTTACTCAGAAAGCTTCAACACCTATGTAAAAGCTGCTGCAATAATGAAGCTTAATTAGTATGCAACATGGCGCCCAGCCACTTCTATGTCACACTCCCGTCCTCTTCTCTCTCTGTACATCCTAACAACACCCTCGCCAACTTTGTGACAGAACTCAACGGACCCATTGAATTGGAGCGTGATTCGTATGAGGTGGGTTTATGTGAACTCCAGTTAGTTTCCAAATTTTTAACTCTTGAAAATGAGCAAATCATATTTCTGATCTTTAGAAGAATCGATGAGTGCGAAAAATTAGGCATAACCTTAGACAATACTATGCGTTCAGTCCTGTTCGGTGAGGAACAGTACTATAGCACAAATGTATCGCTAGGAATCGGTCATTATGACACAGCCATGGACATTGTGACGGGGTTAAACAAGAGTCTTGAAAAGTCGTACCTGACAAACGATTTACTCTTTGAAGTCGTAAACATACTGTAGACACGCCTGCATGCACATTGAAGTTAAAGTCAACGCTTAGTAGAAATATTAAAGATAAAGAGCTGTTCACAATTGTGTGCCGAGGGCCGATATAGCGCAGCTTTCCAAAGAGATACCTTTCACGAGGCACAGCATGACATGTCCAGCTTAATGTATCAATTGAAGATGGAGAAATTGGGTGAAAGCTCTCCACCTCCAGACATGTGCTATATTTACAGCAATATCGTAGAGCACCAATTTGTTGGGGACACCCAGGCGCGCCTGCTGCGCATTGCACACATCCCCAACCATAGAGGGAAAAGTTTGAGCATTACATATGACAAGCCCCATTATGTGAATGTTGCGACTAATCTATTAACTAACATCTCGATATATATAAGAACGATTGAAGGAAAAAAATTTCCCATTCGGTGATGGGAGCTTAACAGTGAAACTACACTTTCGCCGTTTATAATGACCCGAAGGCCATTCACAGTCTATCGAGGAGTGAGATACCAGCGTAGGAGTGGGCTTGGATCCATTTTTCCATCCATAGTACGCACCGCTGTCCCACTGTTGAAGAGGGGTGCCAGGTACCTAGGGCGGAAAGCGTTATAAACAGGTTTTAACGCGGCAGAAGACATAATGGGTGGAACTAAGCCTAAAGAAACTAAAAAAACATTTAAAACGTACACGGGACGAAATCATCAAAGATGCAAAGAGAAAAATGCGTGGTGGCGGAAAGAAGAGATCTGCCAGGAAGAAGGGGTTACCATCACGTGGCGCTAAACGTAAAATGAAATAAAAAGGAGGTGCTCTAAGCGTATGAAACCTATGGCTGATCATTTTTTTGACTGATATAAGCTGAGGACACTACTCTCACGAATCATAGGCTGATTAATACTTGTCGAGAGAGGTGGCGCTATTTCTGTCTCGTCATGGCGCGTTTCATTCATCCGTGTAGTTCACAGTGCTGTAAATCGGAACTGTCCCTCTTTGATATGGCCCCCACTCAGGTCTCTATTGAGCATTAGCGACTTTATTACAATTAACCCATTAAACACAATTAGTTCGCCGACTGCCGCTATAGAATTCGTGATACCCACCTACGAGCCTATCTGGAAAATGTCCTCAATTTTTCAAAAGAAGCGAAGGACACCTTTTTAACTGCCGAGGGATATTACCATACTAAAGATGAAAATGGCATAAAGGACAAATTTAAAAATTCTAGAAAAAAGATATACGAATGTTTTGGACGTCTTCATACAGATTTCACATTCCAGGAGAAACTGCTTATGAACGGGGTGGATATGAAGTTGAAGCTTACCCCCACGATTCCCGAGATCTGCATAAATCTGGGGTCTGATCAAGAAGAGGGCGCGAAACCAGTTGTGATTCACATAATGGAGACGTATATGCGTATACGCCGAGTGAAATTAAGTTCACCAAAACAAATAGAAATTGAGAAAGACTTAATACACGCCACAGTAAAATACCCATTAACAGGGTACAGATCAAACTATACACGGTGCCCGCCGGGTTGGCCTCGAAACAACTAGAAAACGTGGCCCTTGGAGTTCTACCTAAAAGGATATTAATTGGAATGCAGGACCAAGCCTCGACGAATGGAAAATATAGAAAGAGTGCCTTTAAATTTGAGAATTTCGGCCTTAAAAATATTACTCTATACATAAATGGCATCGCTTTGGAAGGGACTATGATTACGGATTACTCATCAGACGCGGTGTTCCCGCTCTGCGCGAGAGCTTATAGTAATCTGGCTCATAATACAGGTCTACAGATCTACAGAAGCTAAGGCTAACAAAGACCCTAAGATCCACTCTAAGGCTAGCCCGAGAGAAAGGAGAGAGTAGGGGGTTAAGAGAAGAGAGGAGAATAAGGGGTTAAGTAAGGAGCAACACCTATCATTCGTGGGTTAACATTCATTCAGAAAAAGAGGGAAAAAGTCTCACCATCATCATCCGCCGGCCACTGCCGACAAGTCAGAAAAATAGTCGGAGAATATAGGAGAGGGGTAAAAAATGAAAAGAAGTAAAATAAGAACGCTTACAAACCATGCAAACAGTCTTAACTCACTGTCATACCATGCAAACTACAAACATGCAAGGAAAGAGTTACAGACATGCAAAGTAAGGCGGATAAGAAAAAAAAAAAAGTAGGTAAAGTTAAACAAAAAGTGGGTTAGTTTACGCTATGAGCTACATCTACATTCGTGTTAGTCTAATTTTTTTTTTTTTTTTATTGCTGGCATCACACGCTGGCATGTCACAAGCTGGCATTCATCGTCAACAGACTCATCCTCGAGCACCACCACCAGAGCTCCTGTTGTTAACTTTCTTTTTTAATTTTAAACAACGTTAATATTTTTAAAATGTCTGTCAAGACGGTTCTTAAACACATTAACGCTGGTAGAATGAACGACTGACGCGGGAAGATTATTCCATTTATCAATTACTTTAAACGTAAAGAAGTTTTTAGCGATATTAGTAATGAAACGTCTGCCACGCAACTTGAATCCGTTATTGCGAGTATTACTATTATCGAAAGTGAACAATTTGTCAAAATTTACGTTATCGATGTTATTAACGATTTTGAAAACTTCAATAAGCTCCCCCCTTAATCTCCTAGTTTCGAGTGAATACAAGTCTAACACTTTAATCCTATCTTCATAAGGCTTATTGCGCAATGCCGGAATAAGTTTCGTGGCACGACGCTGAACCCTTTCTAACCTATCAATATCCTCACGCAAGTACGGGCACCAAAATTGAACGGCATATTCCAAATGAGGCCTGACTAGGGACTTGTAAAGGGGCAATATAATATCCTTCGATTTAAATTCGAAATTACGCGCTATGAAGCCTAACATCCTATTAGCTTTTGCGCAAGACTCCAGGCACTGGTTCCTAACCTTTAAATCTTTAGTTACGCGTACGCCTAAATCTACTTCCTCGTCAACGCTCGCTAAATCCCTATCATCCATCGTGTACACGTAATTATTGTTGCGAGAACCTATATGCAAAACTTTACATTTATCTACGTTAAATTGCATCTGCCACTTATCCGTCCACTCCATAATCCTATCTACATCGTCTTGGATCCTATTTCTATCGTCCTCGTTAACAACCTTACCGCCTATTTTAGTATCGTCCGCGAATTTTGACACGTTACTAATCAATCCTACATCTATGTCGTTAATGTAAATTACGAATAACAATGGGCCTAACACTGAACCCTGTGGGACACCACTACCTACCTCTAACCACCCCGATTCACTACCATTAACTACGACCCTCTGCCTCCTAGCACGAAGCCATTCTTCTAACCAGTTAGCTACCTGACCGCGGATACCGTGCGCTTTAACCTTCGCAATTAGTCTCCTATGCGGAACTGTATCGAACGCCTTTTTAAAATCTAAATAAATAACGTCAGCTGCCCTATGCCTATCGTATTCGCGCACTATTTCGTTATAAAATTCTAACAAATTTGTTAAACAAGACCTATGGCGTCGAAACCCGTGCTGACTACTATTAATCAAACCCCTACTTTCTAAGTGATCGATAATACGATCCCTAACTACGGATTCCAAAAGTTTACCGACAATTGACGTTAAGCTAATGGGCCTATAATTGCTAGCTACCGCGCGGTCGCCTTTTTTAAAAATAGGCGTGACGTTAGCTAATTTGAAGTCTTCAGGAATAATCCCCGTTTCGAGTGACTGATTAAAAATCTTCGCTAAGGGGCCTACGATAACGTCTTTCAAATCTTTCAAATGTCTAGGATAAAAAGCGTCAGGGCCTGGAGCCTTGCTAACTTTTAGCCTATCGATATAATGCGCAATCTCAGCCTCGTAAACAGTTATTTCATCTAAAATAGTCTCGCTACTAAATGGAACGATATCGTCAACGTCGGGGACATTATTTACGTCCTCTACGGTAAAAACGCAGAAAGAATTTGTCGAAGAATTTAACGTTTATTCATTTGATATTACGCCCGACTTGTCTGCTGGCGTAAACACGTATTTAAGTCCACAACAGAGTGGGAATATCTCAGTCAGGTTGGAATTTGCCAAGCCTATAGACGCGCCTATAAGTGTGCTAGTTTACCTCGAACCACAGGCACTATTAAATGTTGATCGTTTCAGGAACGTGGTCACAGACTTTTAATATGGACGCGAATACACTCCAGAGAGTAATGAAAAGTGACCGTTTCACACGTTCAAAATTTATCGGTGTGTTTGCGAAGAATGAAATAGTGAAGTTACCGGCTACAAGAAACTGGTACGGGATTATCGTTAACACCGACATTGCAAACCAATGAATCCCCTCATCCCCGACAATTTATTTTAAAAATAGGGAAAGAATGTACTATTTTGACTCACTCGGCGCTCAGCCCTGGATTGATTCTGTGGTTGTGCAATTTATCGCGCAATTACATGTACCTGAGATTGTGTGAAACCCGTATCGCTTTCAAGGATATTATAGCGACACGTGCGGGATGTACGCCTCTCATTTCTCATGGCCATGTCACGTGGGAAGGGATTTATAAATTTTTAAAAATTATTCGATTTGTGCGACACGGAGATGAACGATAAAAATGGACGCAGATAGATAAAAGAAAGGTTCCCATATGTTAGCACCCGCTGTATTGTGTAAAGGTGTGTATCTATATTGTGTAAAGTTGTATATACATTTGTATATGTAAAATGTACCCGTTAAGACTTATTTAATGGACACTGGTTCCGCTTTGTACATGTTTTCTACCATTTAATAAATTAAATGAAAATACAGGGTGTCCCAGAATTAACTATATTTCAATGAAATCGGACAATTTTTTTAAAAACACACTTTTATTTATGTTTATCATGTTTAATGTGTTGAAAATGTATAAATTTCTAAATTTTTTTCATAATTTTATTTTCATAATTTTTCATTATCTGGTCCAATGAAAGACCGTCTGAAGTCATAGAATGGCAAAGAGACTCCAAAAGTTAACGTGTGGCTTGGAATGACCAAATCCAAAATTTATGGCCCATTCTTCTTTGCGGAGGCAACTGTAACAGGTACCGTCTACCTTGATATGCTTCAGCAGTTTGTCGAACCACAGCTTCTTGATGATGGCATTCTTGATAATGTGTTTCAACAAGATGGAGCACCATGTCATTATACTCTAATTGTTCGAGAATACCTCAACAGACGCCTTCCGAATCGGTGGATTGGACGTGGAGGACCTCGACCTTGGCCTCCGCGTTCTCCGGATTTGACACCCCTGGATTTCTTTGCATGGGGTTTCATAAAAACAAAGGTTTATCGCCAAAAGATCAATAGTTTAGCTGAACTTAAAGAACGCATCCAGTTGGCAGTGCGGGAGATAACACCTGAAATGCTTCAAAATGTGTTTCGCAGCGCTGAGGATAGATTTGAAATTTGCAGAGATACAGACGGTGCACATGTTGAAACTTCTCAATAAAGTTTTGACCTATGATTTATAAATCTATTTGTTTTTGTATCATAATTTAGTAATAAACACAAAATTGTGTTTTTATTAAATTTGTCCGATTTCATTGAAATAGTTAATTCTGGGACACCCTGTACAGTGTGTTTTGTTCTTAACCTCAAAAATACTTACATTAGTTCCTCGATGACCTGGCACTCGCTGGATCGGATGTGAGCCAATACCTCGACTTCTGTGTTCAGATCGCTGGTTTGGTTGTGGGGTAAAGCATCCGTATCATTTATTCCCTTTTCATCAAAACGAAAAGTAGCTATAACACGATCAAGTTCCACATCGGTCCTATAAAGTTAAGTCAAAATAAAGAGCTACAATAAGAGAAAATGCCACGAATTTAAAAAATCATAATCAAAAGCGGATAATTCTTAAAAGTTTTGGTAATTTAAAAATCCTACTGCGGTGCTGGCTTTAAATTATCGAGAAAATTATCATTAAAGCTCCACCATATATATATATATATATATATATATATATATATATGCCGAAATAATCACGATGGAAACAGACAATAATTAAAAACAATGGGATTAATTTTTTACTTTGTAGAAAAATTCAGAATAAAGGTAGGTTAGACTAACAGCAAATTGTAACCATAAGCAGATATCCTGACAGTTTTCGAGTGCTAAGACATCGTCTGCCTGCAACGGGACTCGAGCCCGCATGCAATTCTTAATAGTTTTAATATTTCTAAAATCCTATCTGTAGAACTTTCTATAAATTTTTAAATTATCGAGTAATATACAAATAAAAACACCATATATATAGACCGAGAATAAACAAACTATTTTTCAAAACAATTATTCTGGCACTTATAAGTTAATTAACACTGAATGGAGCGATAGTAGGATATATTGTCCCAGTTAGGTTATATTATTATAAACAAGAAAGAGCTCTGGCCGATATACATATACATATATATATATATATATATATATATATATATATATGTCCCGGTGAGGTTATATTATTATAAACGAGAAAGAGTCCTGCGATTAATTTTTTCTTTGTAGGGAAACTCAGAATAAAGCTAGGTTAGGCACTTATAAGTTAACACTGAATGAACCGCAGAATATAATCACTTACATTTCAAACGAATTGTCCGTAAGATCTTGCATTTCGTCACAATTTTCCGTAACAATCTGCGTAGATAAAAGTTCATACCAATCTGCAGCGTTGAAAATTAGACGCGTTGCCTGAGCATAAAAATCTTGATCTTCAAACAGTAGTTCGGGGGAGTCGTACAGTTGGCTCATAGTGTATATTTGAAAATTACTAGGCACGAAAAGTCAATGAACTGAGGCTCTGAAATGAGCTGCGCCCTTTTATAAAGGGGGCTTGTGACCAACCCACAACGCGCAAACTCTCGCTTCCTATTGGCTTTCAGTTAATTTTGGGCGGGGCTTGACGCGTAGCTTGCATAGCGGCCAAACAGAGGTCCTGGGCTCCGCCCACAGGGCTGTGATTGGTTGCCCGTGAAATCTGGGGCGTGTGGATAGAATCCAATCTTCTACTTTTTTAAATGTTTTTGTAATACGCTGTATTAGAATTCGAATCCTCAAGGTCGCGTGTTTAATTCATGAATTGCACTGAAGAAAATTTAATTTAATGTCCCATAAGTGGTTTAAAATTACAATAAATATAATGCAGTAAATCATGTTAAATCCAATTATTGAATTGTAGAAGGTGCAATTATGTGAGTTATGCCATATATTCCATTTTTTTATAAATACGTTTAGAAAACGATATTTATTGGGGTATGCCAGCTAAAACTTAAAATCTAGTTATATTAATGTTTTTTTTGCATCAAAGTTTAAGATACTTCGAACAGTCTATACCTTTTAAAATAATTTTGCATCATTATTTCAGGATATCTTCAACAGTAAGATTTCATTTGATCGTGAATGCTGGTTTTAATTATATTAAAAAATAATGTAGCAGTGTCAAGTAAATGAGAAAAAATGAATAAGTTACCCAGAGACAGAATCTATTTTGTTTTTAAAATCATATTAATTTTTTTTGTAATAAGGCTTAAAGATATATTGGTGTCTTGAAGATAAATTTATATTGAAACAAAATAATTGGCCAAAAGAGGAAAAATGAATAAGTTACCCCAAAATAAAATCTATTTTGTTTTAAAAATCATATTAATATTTTTTTGTAATAAGGCTTAGATATATTGGTGTCTTAAAGATAAATTTATATTGAAGCACAATAATTGGCTAAAAGAGGAAAGATTAATAAGTTACCCCTAATTTAATTTATATTTTGTTTTAAAAATCATATTAATGCTTTCATATTATAGTTTAAGGATTATGATGAAAATTTGTATTTGTATTAAACTTAGTTTATCTTATTCGATTTTTTGTTTAAAAGATCGCCCACCAAATATCAAATTGGCCTCGTTTCACCACGAGAAGCTCAATAGAAAAACTGTTGGCGTTGCCTTTTTTTTTACTTGACCCCATAAACGTATTTGTTTATGTTTAATAGCTCTGTCTATTGGGTCGTATTTAGAGACCTTGTCGGTCTACCAGGAGTTGGTAAGTGAAGCGGTGGTGGTGGTGCTGTGGAGGTGGTTGGTGGGTTGTTGATGGTGGTTGTGTAATAGTTTCATCACCAATCGTCTAAGTTTGGACGCTTGGTTGTAGCCCTCATATCGGTTACGTGGTGTCGATGGGATGAGCTCCTAAAAGTCGTAGCCCTCATCTCACCACGTGCTGTTGATGGGATGAGCTCCTAAAAGTCTATACTTAGACGATTGTTGGTGATGTGATGCTTTTTTTGTGTGGTGGTTGTGCTCGTATATATTTTGCTATTGGGGGCTTTGTATGCATCAGTTTGTGTGTGTGATAATAGGGGGTCTATGGGCGTATATTCAGAGAGTGTGTGTGTGCTTTGGGTCGTATTTAGAGACCTTGTCGGTCTACCAAGAGCTGGTAAGTAAAGCGGTGGTTGTGGTGCTTGCTTCACCACCAATCGTCTAGGTTTCGACGCTTGGCTGTAGCCCTCATATCGGTTACGTAGTGTTGATGGGATGAGCTCCTAAAAGTCTATACTTAGACGATTGTTGGTGATGTGATGCTTTTTTGTGTGGTGGTGGTTGTGCTCGTATATATTTTGCTATTGGAGCTTTGCATGCATCAATCAGTTATATATATATAATATATATATGTGTGTGTGTGTGTGTGTGTGATAATTGGGGCTTTATGCTTTATGGGCGTACAGTCGGTGAGTATATGTGCGTTTGTGTGCGCTTTTAATTCGTTTGAAGGTTATTAATATATACAGGCCATTTATGCCTTCTCAGAAGCCTTCTAAGCCAACTGGCGGATTAAGCCAGTGGTGAGTGTATGTGCGTTTGTGCGCGCTTTTAATTCGTTCGAAGGTTATTAATATATACAGGCCATTTCTGCCTTCTAAGAAGCCTTCTAAGCCAACTGGCGGATTAAGCCAGAGGTGAGTGTATGTGCGTTTGTGTGCGCTTTTAATTCGTTCCAAGGTTATTAATATACAGGCCATTTATGCCTTCTAAGAAGTCTTCTAAGCCAACTGGCGGATTAAGCCAGAATATATGCTTTAATTAAATAAATAAACGCAATTTGGCAACTCAGCCAGATACGCCAACTGGCTGATTAAGAACATATTAAGACAACGCCCGCTCGGCTGAAGTCTTAATTTGCGCTTGGCTCTTGCCAGGCGAACACCTCTCCTCCTCTCTCTCCTCTCTCTTCCTCCTGGGGGATAACTCCGCCTCCAAGTTGCATAACCTCTTGTTGCTCTTGCAACATTCCCCCCTCCCTCTTTGTTGCATAACATCTTGAAATATTTCACTCACCCTTTGTTGCATAATATCTTGCAATATTCCCCTTCTCCCTTGTTGCATAACATATTGCAACATTCCTCCTTGTTGCATAAACTTATGCAACATTTGCAGTGTATTGCACTCTCCTTTTGCGCCCATGCTACTCCAACTATCTCGCTCGTTAGATTTTCACCGCGCACAGTTCGTACGATATGGTTTAATGAGGAGAAAATATTTACAGTTAGTAAATCAATTAATAAACAGAATGATCATGTATATGCCGCTGTCACAAGGAAACGTGATATAAACACCTAAAAGGTTGTTAAAATAAACAGATTTTCTCCTAGTGTAATGGTCGGTGCAGCATTTTCAAAACTAGGAAAGACAAGGATAGTTTTTGTAGAACCAGGAATACGAATGGATTCGGAATATTACTGTAATCATGTTCTTGTTCCATATTTTCAAGATATTAGACAAATATGCAGTGATAACTTCGTTTTCCAGCAAGATGGTGCACCTTGTCATCGCGCTAGAGCCATAGTTGATTACCTGAGACAAACAGCCCTTGATTCATAGAACCTGCAATGTGGCCGGCCAACAGCCCGGACTTAAATCCGTTGGACTACTCAGTGTGGGAAGCACTAAAAGAAAAGGTTTAGCGCCCTGGTCATCAAATCCAAAATGTTCAAAATGTTCAACATGTTCAACAACTTAGAGCTACACTCGTGAATGAATAGTGTAGCATATCGCAACGATTTCTGAACATTGCTATCAACGAGTGGCGAATGCGTCTTGAGCTCGGTAGGGATAATGATGGAGGGCATTCGGAACATCTCTTGTCATGATGTGTAAGATAAGTGATCCTATACTGAAAAAAAGGTTGTTTTAAAGTTTGTTTACATTATTTGTTTAAAATATACATTTAAAATAATTGCCTAATTTTTTTTGCCGTACCCGGTATATATATATATATATATATATATATATATATAATATATATATATATATATATATATATATTACAGTCAGTGTGTAACCAGCCATTTCGCGCAGTGGCTGAAACTTTTAGTCATTTCGCAAAATGGCTGTTCCACTTGGTCATTTCGCGAAATGAATAAAATCTTCAGCCATTACGCGAAATGGCTGAAATTCCACTTGGTCATTTTGTACAAGCTCATTTACCCGGTTAGGTCAACTGTATGCCCTTGACAAATGGTTAGGTTAAGTTGTTATTTTCGTTAGTTTTAACGAAAATAACATGACAACCTAACCAATTGTCAAGTGCATACAGTTGACCTAACCGTGCCTTCAATGGCGGACATCGGAATAACATTCAAGGCCCGGTTAGTATTTGAAAACCTCTATATTAAAATTTCAAATGTGTTCAAATGTGTATTTGAAGAGTGTTTCTCACTTATTTGAACAGACCTGTGGATGTATGTATGTTTTAGCAGATTTAGTTAGTTAAATAAAGGGTTCCAATTTTATTGTGATGTTTGTTATTTTATGAATTCATAACAAAAGTCATTTTAGGCATTTCACGAAATGACCAAGATGGAATTTCAGCCATTTCGCGTAATAGCTGAAAATTTTAGTCATTTCGCGAAATGACCAAGTGAAACAGCCATTTCGCGAAATTACTAAAAGTTTCAGCCATTACGCGAAATAGCTGGTTACACACTTTGACTGTAACATTATATATATATATATATATATATATATATAGCTCCAGTAATTATCTCTCAGTGCCGACAATATAAGCAAATTTTCAACCATGTAAACAGTTTTTCATCCCAATATTTTTTCTCTCTTGAAATAGCTCGATATTTTTGCCTTTGTTTTGATTTAAACGAGAGTCGATGAAGTATTTCTTATCGCTTTAATATTTTATTGAAAGAATTGATTCAAAATTGATCCTGATTTTTTATTCATTTTCATTTGTGGAGTTCGTCGCGACTCGTCATTAAAAAGTCAGAGAATTTGGCGAAGTTTTGAATTATTTGAACTTCACTTTATTTCGTCAACTTTTGTTATTGCAATAATAAACAAAATTGTAAAATTAATAAATGCGTATTAATTTTTTTGATGTACACGAAGCATTTCATGTGAATGAAGATGTTCAATATTAATTACATTTAAATCATGAAATTATTATCAAATGCTGCTTTAAATAGTTAGAATTTGAATATAAAAAATTAAAGGATTCTGTAAAATTTATTCATATGCGAAAGGGGTCATTGGAAGAAAAAAGTTTGGGAGCCTGCCTATCAATATAGCCTTCGGCCTGTATTGTCTGTTGCCGACTTTCCTATCTAGAAATTGACATATTATTACTTTGTGTGTGTGTGTGTGTGTGTGTGTGTGTGTGTGTGTGTGTGTGTGTTTCGTAACTTCTATTAAATGTTTATGAAGCATTTGCTCTAGTTCATTACTTTTATTAATAATAACGATAGGGAACTTGATTTGTTACATGTGTGAGTAATTATAATGCAGCAAAACAGATTTATTACTAAGTTTTGATTTAAGTAAATATCCATAAAGCAAGATCTAGTATATTAAGGATGACATGACTTTACGAGTACATGCACACCAGAAAATTAATGAAGTGATTGATATAAAAGAAGGGTCGTTGCGGAGCAACAATAAAATCAGTGTTCTCGCTGTATACAGCATTGATGTTCATCCACTTGAGATGAATTCAAATTGAAACGAATTTAAACGGGATATAATTTACGTAGAGGGTGATTCATAAGTCCAGCATCATGGGTAAATTTTTTTTAACTAAAATTTTACTTATTTCTATGATGATGGGCTTTATGGACACCGTGTATTTATTTATTTTTCATGTTCCACCTTCCACAGAGAAATATCACTTTTATTACGGTGTTATGTACTGTAGTTGATTCTCTGATAGATGATGATGGTCAGATGCTGAGTGTATCTTTCTTTTTTTATTTTACAACCTTGTCCCATAAAACTAAGCTAGATCTAAACTAGCCCACTGACATTGAGGGGAGGGGATGACACTAAAGAAATAACTTTTGTAACTCCTTTAATCTCCCAACGGAGCCATTAGTGTTTTTAATTTGTTAACGGCTTTTTAATCTTCCAAAGAAAGACCGGGAAATATAAACTTATTAGATAAATATTCAGATTTCATCCATTCATTAGGTGGTTGAGGATATGTCCTTCGATCTTGTCACAAACTGACTTACCGTGAAAATGGCACGTTAAAACTACCTTGAGTGCCTTTGCCCCACTCTGCCCAATGATGTAAGTTTATAACATTCTCCGTAACCGAATAAATGAGCAACAAAGACGGGGGCCCATTATTCCCGCAAATGATTAGCCCTACGTTAGTAACGTGGGGTGGTCAAACACCGTTAGTACCATGGGGTGTTTGAACACCCCAAATTCAAAAAATTCAAAAAAATTACTAACGTTTCTAATATATTCATATAGCTGCTTCAACATATTCCTCCACTCACTAATGAACAGATTAATTTCAATGTAGCTGAAATTATTTTTGTGTAAAAAAACTGGTCGAACAAAAATAAAATAAAGTTTTGATTCTAAATACTCATTTATTAGGTAAAGGCGTGTAGGATTATACATGATATGATTTTTTTTCTCAGTATCATTATAAATTGTAATTATAAAATTATAAACATAAGTATATAAAAGCATAATTGAGTTTAATTTTCTCATTCTTTACTACAATCCTAACAAAAGAGATCTGTCAATGTTGTGACATAAAAATAGCAAAAAGTTCTGTTACCGATTCCCTATAAAAAATATGTTGTTTATTCCTGCCAAAGTACACCAAGACAATAATAGAAAACATAAAAAATAATAAAAAACTCGTCAAAATAACCGCAAACTGTTCCAATAAAATGAAATGGCAAGAAAAATATAAGTGAGGTCATTACAAAACCATGAAGGAGAAGCTTGTTTCTGCCAGACATCCTCACCATTACCTATCACTCTGATTCATCACCTGATATTGTACCTTCGCACTCAATGCAACTGACAAGCAACTTGCTGTGTTCTCTACACACATGTTTATCACAATTGTTACACACTGTTTTCACCTTACGATCACGTAACCTGGCACAGAATGTACATCTCTTTGCCCCCCGTGATGTCTGTGGCTGAGAGGGTGTTGAGGACTCTACAGCTCTTGGCAACATTCTTCTAATTCCTTCTCTGAGATCCTTCTTCAGATGTATGTTCTGCATTCTCCTCTTCAGAGTGTCCTCTATAAGCTGCATAGCTACATTCTTGATGAACAAGCGGTGCTTTAGCTTGTTCTGAGGGTTGTGACAGTATAGGATGTAGGAATTTATGTTTGAGATGTTCAGGAGAGTGTAGAAAACAGTCATGGGCCAACGACGGCTATTTCTTGAAGTGTCATACTCCCCTGCCATCTGGTCGACCATATCAACGCCTCCTTTAGTTGAATTGTAGGTGATAATAATTTCAGGTTTCTTCTTATCACCAGAATTTGGGTCAATTCTGTCATCGTAGTGCATGCTGCTGACGAGAACAACATTTTTCTTCTTACTGTCTGGCGTGTATGAGACTAGTGTCACTTTATCTGTAAAGTCGAACATACTGTCATACCTAGCTCTGTTCTTTACCTCTAAGAATTCCTTAGGAATCTCAGGTTTGTTTTTACCGAGTGTGCCCACCGCACTCAATTGATGATCATCAAGCAGCTTCTGGAGTAGTGGGTAAGTGGTATACCAGTTGTCAACGTGACATTTCTGCCTGATCCTGAGATCTGTGAGGTAAGCCTTGTGACCACAGCACTGGATGAATTGTCTACCTTGAATGGGCCATCAGGCTGTTTTCCTGCATATATTTCCATTTTACATACATAGTAAGTTTTTGCATCAGTCATAGCCTGTATCTTTACTCCATACTTGGCTGGTTTGTTGGGTATATATTGTCTGAAGGGACATTTGCCCCTGAAGGCTGCAAGCATCTCATCAATTGTCACAAGCTCTGATGGGGAATAGTTCCTCAGACAGTTTTCAACAAACATCTCAGAGGTCTCTGATTGGGGCAAGCTTATCCACTTGCCTTCTTGCAGGGCGTGTTGCTTTGTCATCGAATCGTATGCAGCATAGAAGAAAACGAAAGCGATACAATGACATTGTCATTCTGAATACCTCTACACCAGTGCCATCAGAATTCCACAGATCATCAAGGTTCATTCTGTTGCTGTGATAAAGACCAGCTAAAAGTAGTAGGCCAAGAAAGGCTTTCATTTCTACAATGTCAGTGTCACTTGCCTTGCTAGTCTGAGCATAATTCTGTCTCTTGTCACTGATGAACTGGTTAGTCTTGTCAACCAATAAATCCACTGTTTCAGGAGTGATGAAGAGTCCCCAGAAGTCAGTAGGTGACTGTGCATTTAGGGCTCGTCCTCTTGGTCCTTCTCTCCCCCGGAAGACATTATGAGAACGGGTACGAACTGTTACATTACGTGCTTTCTTCTCCCACCACGTTTTCTTGTCTTTTCCCAGCCACCCATCATTTCTGGGCTGTTTCCGTTGGGGCTCTTGTGGTGGATCATCAGGCCCCGATTCATAGCAATCAGAGTCAGGAATATGCTCATCCTCCTCCACGAAATCTGATTCACCTTCACTGTCATCTTCTGGATTACTTGCAACGTCACATTCGTCCAACAACTTCCGAATCCTCTCCATCTCTTTTTCGTCGTCGGCCATCTTCTATCTGAAAAGTTAACATGAATTTTATAGCTCCAATCCATTAGAAATCTTCCATAAAGCAAATATTATTTGATAATCTGCATTATTATCTTAGGTAAACTTATATTATTTTACTTATATTATTTTATATTATATTATTTTCCATTGAAAAGAAAATTAAAAAAAAAAATATAAATCATGAAAACTTACTTGGTTAGTACTGAGGGGTGACTTCACACTCCATGGGGACAAAATCTCGTCTACTTCTCACACAAGCAGGGGCAGGACTGCAGGACTCTTGGTGCTCCCTCCACTCACAGATTCAGGAAGGTACTGGGAAGAACAGGAATATTAGTGTTGCCAATTGAGAAATATGAGCAAAAAAATTTTTTGGGGGTGTTCATTCAAACATCCCACGATACTAACGAAGGGTTAGGGAATTTGTTGAATTGGGCCACATTCAAACAAAACGTTTTCGAAGTTTTATCATAACTACTGCTCGGGATACGGAGCAGTTTTAGTTTTTACAAGATTTGGCGACAAAATGAGGGAGGGAGCCATATTGGTACAGGTAAACTTTTAAAAGCTCATTAAATTGTAATGTTGTTTTTTGGTACCGTTTGTCTAACTTATATGCTGTATATGCATTTTTCTAAGGGTTCAATGGAACATGTTCCAGCGCATGCTTTCATAACGCCTTTCACGCTTGAACAGTACCTATACCTATGGAGACCAACTTTATTAATACTATTTTTGGGGTTTCTTGGTAATTTATTTAATATACACTATATATATATATTAGGATGGCCCAAAAATATAAAAGTCAGAAATGTTTATTTCCACATGTTTCTCCTTGTTACATATAAAAAACTAATGAAGCATGCAAAACATTAGGCATATCGAAGAATATCTAAAGGTCGCTCACTTTTGCTACATTTTTGGTGCTTGAAACAAAACTGTAAAAAATTAATTTTTACTTTTTCATAATCCCTTATTAAGTTATTTGTATAATAGCAATGAAATGAAAAAAATAACAACACTTGTATCACATCGGATAATACAGAGGAACTTCAATCTCGTTCATGAGATATAAAACATCTCAAACAACCTGTTTCTTGACATTCAGTACCGCCTTCGTTGAAACCGGTAAGGTTTTGCGGTGACTGCTGATGAGCCGCAACAAGTATTGTTTCTGAGTCTCGTCTTTCGTCAGTGCGGCGTTGTATGATGTGATATGAGAAACAGCACGTTCAGCACTATCATTGACGACCTTGAGGAGTTTGACTTTGGCCTTTAATGCCTGATACATTGGGTCCGTTGGCCAGAGGGATGGTGGCTTCGACAAGAACGCCTTAGCTTCTTCTTGGCCGTTCACAGAGAGAAGGTTGAATAATTTCAACGAACGGCTTGTGATGTACGCTTCTAAAGGAGTACGATTGTCGAACTCCTTCCCATCCATCCGATTGGGAGTTTTAGGGTTCAGAGGAAGCGACAAGTTGCCGACCATGGCTGCTTTAGTTTTCTCTTTAACGCGATCGTCGAAGAGGGTGAGGGGCGCGAGATGTTCAGAAAAGTACCATAAGTGGCGGCAGAAAGCCTTGACCGCGCGTCTTTGACGGAACGCACAGGGTACTCGTGCAGGAGGGTGAGTTGGTTAATGTCATTGAAGGGTGCATTTTCTGGGACTAGGGCCTCATGCCAGTAGCAGGCGTAGACGAGAGAGACAAAAAGACAAAAGTTTGTTATGCCAGCCCTCTCATGCGCCGTTAGCTTTGTCTGGTCCTTGAATAGGAAGATCTTCAGTGAGTAGATGGCCTTGGCCATCCACCGCGCGTGGTGCATCCCACCAGGTGCGCGGAAGCATGGTCTTCTGTTGGAGGATTCTCCTAGGAAAACGTGACAGAGCTGAAACAGCTCTCTATAGTCCTCTCAAGGGACCTGACTCTTCATCGCTTCTGTAAAAAATTATATCATATCCTGTCGCAGGCCATCCGGCATGTCAAGGAAGAGCTCATCACGTTGGGCCAACTCTTCTGGAAGCGTTTGAAACGCTCTACCTTGGGTCCACGGTCTTCTCCCATAGTGACAGAAAACACATTCGAATAATTCTAAAATATTTTCTAACGATCATTTTATTTAAAACTAAAATTTATTATTGAAATTATAAAGGCTTCACCTAACTTAAAGATGAAATTACTATTTGTACAAATACAAGCAAACAAAATCCCATGTAAATATACAATTTTGGTTCAACAATTACTCGACTCAAACAGCGTTAATATATATATATATATATATATATATATATATATATATATATATATATATATATATATATATATATATATATATAATTATCAAGTTTGGGTTCGTGCATTATGAAATTTTCCTCGGGTGAAAACACGACAGCGTTTAGCGACCACCTATATGATTCCTATGGTCCGCGAGGGCAGAGAAACCCTTACATCAGAGAACGATGCATTCCCCCATTCGCCGTAGGGGGACACGCCCTTTAGCTCCGAACAAAGCTGTGGGTGTACTGTATATATGTATGTATGTAATTCAAGTTCGACTAAAGCTCCTGTTTTCTTTTACCGCCTCTTCGTTCCGATTTTTTAGATGTTTCGCATATGCATTAACAATAATCTTGACCCGGAAAATACAGAAACTAATTAATTAATTAGAGTATGTATGACATGCAAGATGCAACATGAACTTACCTATTATACACATTAACTGCCTGGCGATACTCACACTATGAGAGAGACGAAAGAACTGAAGCAATGGGGACAGCTGACGGAGTTGGGTGGGTAGAGGCGAACCGTTCACCACGAGACTAAACACGTTTATTCGTTTAATCATGTTTTCGCTAGAGTCCACGCGTTCTAATAGGCGCACTAATTTAATCCACAACTCAGGAAGTAGAGTATTTTTAATTAATGACAATAAATGCAAAACGGAGCACAAACAAACCGATTTATATATGTAATAATTTACAACACTATCACCTATCCTCTACACAACAGCGAGATTTCAGGGCTATACAAAACAGTAGCAAAAAGTGAGCGACCTCTAAATATACTTCTATCTGCGAAATTTTTGGCATGCAGAGTTCTTTAATCAAATGAAACAAAAACAACCATGTGGAGCGATATATATCTGATATTTATTTTTACCTTATGTTTTTGGGCCACCCGAATATACAGGGTGGGCCGAAAGTCTGGATCCATAGGAAAATATTTATTTTAATACATAAATTACAACAAATGGTAAATACTTAAAATGAATATCAACTTTAACTCGTAAATGCGTATCCGTGATACTGTACAGTAGTTCGTACTCCAGTATAAATACTCAAATACTTTTTTTATTTCAGCCCAGAAATGGCTTCGAATCTAACAACAGAAGACCGGGTAGAACTTGTGCTCATGTACGCAAGACAGGGCGCTACACAGAGGGAAGTTGCTACCGAATTCAATAGAAATCATCCTGATAAGCATCCAGTAACACATGCGACTGTTGGCAAGTTGTTTAAACGTTTCAAAGAAACAGGAAGTGTACTGTACATGATCGACGGCGTTCTGGTCGTCCAAAAACTGCAACTGATGAAAATACCTCTGCAATGGTATGTGAAACTTTAACGAATAGTCCAGTAAAGTCAACAAGAAGATTATCAAATGAAACACGCATCTCGAGAACGTCAATTCGAAGAATTATTAAAAATCATAAATTCCATCCCTAAGTGTCTCGATGTCAGAGGCCGCCAATTTGAGCATTTGTTATAATTTGTTGTTTATACTGGAGTACGAACCACTGTACAGTATCACGGATACGCATTTACGAGTTAAAGTTGATATTCATTTTAAGTATTTACCATTTGTTGTAATTTATGTATTAAAATAAGTATTTTCCTATGGATCCAGATTTTTCGGCCCACCCTGTATATACACTAGGGTTATGACTTTTTAATTTTTTGTCATAAATATTGTTTCCTGTATCATCAATCGATGAACTTTTGCTTGAAAACAATAAAAAAGGGCCTAATTCTTCAGAATTAAAAAACAATGTCACCCCGAAAGCAAATATAGTATATTCGAGACAGCTGCATTGCACCATTCTAGATTGGTTACCTGATGATTATCATAAAATGTCCAATATCTTGCAACAATACCGAAAAGCACTAAATACTCTGGAAAATCACTGGAACAGAGACCCATCTGCAATAGCTATACCAAGGAGCAACCAATATTTATTATTTTATTAATTTTTTATTTTTATTTTGGGGTGGTTTTTTCAAAATATATCGAAAAAAACTGTTATTTTCATTGTCAGGGGGCAAACGTTCATCGATTTATGATACAGGAACATGAGGTTATAAAAATGTCATAACCCTAATATACACATACATCCGTAGGAATTCGACGATGGCCTGAATACAAGTAGAGGGTCCCCCTTGTTTGTAGACGGAGTTATCTCTCGGAGTTATCGAACCAAGAAAACACTTTTTGAGTTATCGTCTATCCTCGTTGACACTCAGCTTTTTCAATAATTTTTGCTTTTTACCACTCTTACCTCGGGTAATTACGTCGCCGTCTCGGAATGTTACTTTTCGAGTAACATTCCGACCTTAAGTAAAGTGTCTGAGTCTTTCGCGAGGTAATGCGTATAATTTATAAATAGAATTATGTCAGCCAAGTATTTGTGATGAATGGAAACACTGAAGTTCACTTCTCTGATTTATTATTTTAGTCAGATTTCACAAATAATTTTGAACAAATCTATCTATAAATAAAAAACTTTGCGCAGTTTTGAGCGGAGTAACAAATATCTCTTTCGCTCAGTCGCCTGTTATGATTGGCTGACTCGCGTAAAGTGGCTGGAGCTAATGTTTTTCGCTCAGTCGCCCGTTAGGGTCGGATCTATGAAGATGAGCGGCGTTAAAGATCACGAAGTGATTACAAGCCCTACCGGTAGGGTAGGGAGCCGAAGGCGCGTCTTGTTTGTAAAAAAATTTAAAGTTTAAGTTTGAGTTAGTGATTGATTCAGGTTTTTTTTTTTTTTGAGAAAGTGAAATGTAAATATTTCTTAATCTAAGACTTAAGATAAAACCTTAAAACTATGAATAACAATAATTGAATTTGACGACTAAATTAAAGCAAGTTAAAAACTGAACAGTTACAGATTTACTGTTTCTTAAATTTACTACTGCAGCAGAAGTTTGATAATTTCTAAAAGGATGTAGCATCACTAAACAATCGATCACAGAGTTTGCGTCGATAAATTTAGCACAGGGGACGATCAAGGAACTTTGGGGGCCCATTCCTTGGCCGGCTCGTTTGCCCGATCCTAACCTCTCCTTGACTTCTTCCTCTGGGGTTATGTAAAAAATTAAGTTTTTGTTTCACCAATGACAACAACTTTGGAACAGTTGAAGGAAAAGATACGTGAGGTTGTTAGCAAAGTTCAGTATGATATTACAAAATGTATGGAGAGAAACATAATATCACTTTGATGTCTGCAGAGCCACAAAAGGAACTCGTATCGAACTTCAATAGCATGTAAATAAAACATTTTGAGTTTTTCTTTATTTGTATATCTTGCGTTTCGTTGTAGCTTTGTTAGTTTTTTCATAAATTTTTTTTTAAATTGGGACGATCATTTGTAATCACCCGGTATATATTTTCATATATATATATATCGTATATAATGATTACACGAGATTGAGTTTCTATGAGACTACATAAAATTACACAAGTTTACATGAGATTACATGATTGAGATGCAATGCTTAAAACGAACTGCAACACTGAGATGATATAACCAAGGAATTTTGTTTTAACATAGAGAAGTAGTTCGTCATGCACGAACTCGCTTGAACCGTAGAATTTATGACTATGAGAATTATATATATACGACATTATCATAACTTCGAGTAAAGATGTGTGCTTTTCCGTCGCTTTTAGTTGGTTGAAATCGAAATCGAATCCTCCTCAGTTTAAGCCGACCCATTTATGACAAGGTAGGAATGAAACTTTTTCAGCCATTTCCTGTCTGTTGATACAAAACATTTTTAAATATTTTTACTTGATTAATTACAAATATATATTAGCACTTCGAGTACAGATGTATGCTTTTCTGTTGCCTTTAATGCTTTACTTCATGAGAGTCGAACCCTCCCTAGATTAAGCCGGCCCACAAGGGTCGGGCTAGGATTTAAACTTTTTCAGCCGTTTCCTGTCTGTTGATACAGAACATTTTTTAAGTATTTTTATTTGATTAATGTAAATTTTATAACGACAAAGTTATAGGCTTAATAAATTTTTGTGAAATCTTTTTATTTCGAAATAATTTGTTTTAACATACAATTTTCGTAAATTCATTTACATTCGCGTTTGTGGTATGAAGGAAACAATGTTTGAACTTTATTTTTATCTCTTGATCGACCTAGAGTGTGCGGGTCTTGCACTAATTTGAAACTTAAGCATCGTCATAAACTGACTTATTTTATGAATTAACAGTGAAAGAGTGGTTTTATTTTCAAACTTAAAAGGTTTTTGCGAGAAAAGAGCTGAACGACCAGGAATATTTTTTGGTAAATAGTACAGTAGTTTGAATTTGTAAATGAATCAAAGAGAATTATATACCTTTTGTCATTTCCATAGGGCCCTTGAGGATGAATGAACCTTTCACATTTCATGTACTCATTTCTGTATCGTGACATATACTAAATCTAAAAAGAATAATAAATTTAACCAAATTTTACCAGACCTACCATAATCTAAACCTAAACTAAACTTAATTATATCCCCTTTTTAATATCGTGCTACGCACGTTCATGTCGCGATGGGCTCTTTGTGTATCCTAAAGATTGTTATGATTCCGTAGGGAAGACAAGAATGCACACACATACACACACACATACACACACACACACCACACACACACACACACACACACACACAGGTGTGTTTATTAGTCATCTTGGTTGGTACATGCCTCTGTGAAACTGTTCTGTTTTGACTATTATTCTTCTATGGGTTGTTTATCCAGCCAAATCTTTGCTTAATTTCTTGCCTTTTTCAGCCTTTTTTTTTTTTTTTTTTATAAGTTATCCGATCTTTTTCAACCATTTCAACCAGTCAAACCGGCTTTGCGTGGCTTCATTGGCTTTCATTTTTTCTGTCCGTATTTCTGGCTGTAGACTCGGGTGAGAGAGGTTGTGTTCTTCTGTTATTTCTTTGTATATAGTTTACAGTTTACTTTTATTTGAAATAAAGAATATAGCTCTTATTTTAAACTGTAAATATGCTTTTGATAATTTTATTTCTTTTATTCTCTTTTATTCTAAGTTATAATAAAAGCATATATATATATATATATACAGGGTGGGCGGAAAGTAGCTCCCTATTTTGGATTGGTAAAAAAATACGTATATTATCCATTTATTTCAGACGAAATAATATGAAAAGGTAGGCATACATGGTAGGTTTTCTCTAAAATTCAATGTGGGCTCCAACTCTTTCCACCAGCTTCTGGAGCCGCCCAGGAATGGCGTCCACTGACTTTAGCAGGAACTCCGGCGGGATGGAGGACATGACTTCCCGAATTCGGTCCTCCAGTTCTTCCAATGTCCTCGGTTTGGTGCGGTAGACTTCTTCCTTTACCCACCCCCAAAGAAAGAAGTCGCACGGTGTCAAGTCGGGGCTCCTGGCTGGCCATTGATGTGGACCACGACGACCCATCCAACGCCCAGGGAAGTGGGCATCCAGCCACTCACGGACAACAAGAGCGAAGTGCGGAGGGGCGCCATCTTGCATAAATATCAGATCGTCGATGTTCTCCCATGTGCTGACAACCGACCAGACCTCGTTTCGCAACATAGCAAGGTACCGCTCAGCATTCATGGTGTTGCGCAGAAGGAACGGGCCCACAACCTGATCTGAGGTCATACCACACCACACCGTTACACTGAACCGATTCTGCCGTTTTTCACCGGTAACCGTGCGACTTCTTTCTTTGGGGGTGGGTAAAGGAAGAAGTCTACCGCACCAAACCGAGGACATTGGAAGAACTGGAGGACCGAATTCGGGAAGTCATGTCCTCCATCCCGCCGGAGTTCCTGCTAAAGTCAGTGGACGCCATTCCTGGGCGGCTCCAGAAGCTGGTGGAAAGAGTTGTAGCCCACATTGAATTTTAGAGAAAACCTACCATGTATGCCTACCTTGTCATATTATTTTTTCTGAAATAAATGGATAATATACGTATTTTTTTACCAATCCAAAATAGGGAGCTACTTTCCGCCCACCCTGTATATATATATATATATATATATCGAGTGGACTGTGGAGTTGAGTTGGGGTTTTTGGAGGTCGTGGTTGTAGTTATGGGTTTTGGGAGTTATGGCGGGGTAAGGCGGAACATGGGTGTTGACTGGGCGACTAAAGTACGTTGACGGCGGTGAGTAGTGCTGAATGGCCTCTAAACTTCATACTTATTTATATTACTTCGTAAGGTAATCTATATACCTCTTCGTAACCTCGTAGCAGTTCCGTGCGTTGGTCTCTCTTCACACGAAGGTCAAGCTGGTGGCCCCGCATCTAGGCCTGTCTTGGTGGAAGTTGCTCTTTTGCGCTCTTCACCGCACATAACCGGGTACACCCGACTCATCTGGTACCATCCTCAGCCAGGCATTTAATCTTCTTTTGAAGACTTCAATTTTGCCCCCCCTGTGACGTTCCTGAGGTCCTTTGGAAGCTGGTTAAAAGTCTTGGCCTCATTTTCCTTCAGTGATGAAGAGGTCCCTTGTCGGGTATATAAAATTTTGAATAATTTTTAACGTAAGAATATTTTTATATTTTCTTGTCTCATTTTGGGGGGATTAAAAACACTAATGGGACTTTGGGACATTAAAAGAATTAAAAGTGACTAAAAAGACTTTTTAGTTCCAGCCCTTTAGACATTCTTCTCAGTGCCAGTGCCATTCTGGATATATGTGCCCATAGTATTTCTCTCTCTCTCTCTCTCTCTCTCTCTCTCTCTCTCTCTCTATATATATATATATGTGTGTGTGTGTGTGTGTAAATTTATTTTTCCAATTTATGGTTTCTGGATTTTTGAGGAAAAACTTTGTGGGTCAAGAAAATTGTAAGTCAAAAAAATTCGTCAAAATATGCATGAAGCACCATTTTTACCCAAAAAAAATTTATTGAATTTATTGAATTTATGAATATTAAATTAAAAGACAAAATGCGTGCAAATTTTTAAACTTGAAAGACAGGTTTCCGACGTTTCACTAGTTTTATACCCGACGGTAGATGAATGAAGAGATAAGGTGGAAACATTTTTGCCAGATTTTATATTACATCTAAGGGATGAACATATTTACCTGCCGTTCTTCTTTTGAATATATATTTTAACGTTAGGGTTTTTTATATTGTTTGTTTGTTTGTAAGCGATAACGCAGAATAATGTGTCTGAGCAGACATTCTGGTTTAGTACTGTCGATCGACGCTTGGCAAGAATTTATGTATGTAAGGTATAATATTTGCTTGTTATGGTTGTCTGACGAAAGGGTAAGTGTATATATATACATATGGATCCTGATATACAAGGGTTGTTCAAAAAGTAAGTTTACAAGGTTAATTACCGGTGCTTTATGCATAGTACAATAATTTTGGTAGTACAATATTTTGTTAGGCATGTGTGGCAACACTGTAAAGTGGCAACATCCGGGGGTCACCACGAACCAAAAAGTTCAAGACTGCACCATCAGTCCCAACAATTTTTTGGGACCGTCAAGGCGTTTTGCATGTTGAATTCATGCAAAAAGGGACAACAATAAATGCCACTTCTTATTGTGAAACTTTACGGCGACTCCGCACGGTTATTAGAAGAAAACGTCCCGGGTTGTTTACTGCGGGTGTGGTGTTCTTGCATTACAATGCACGTCTTCACACTGCAAATCAAACACGCCAACTTTTGGAATCGTTCCACTGGAAGTCATGGATCATTCCTCCCATAGTCCTGATCTTGCACCAAACGACTTCCATTTGTTTCCAGCCTTAAAGGAACACCTCGGAGGTAAACAATTTCAAAACGATCCTGATGCAGAAGCGACCGTACGAAATTGGTTAAAAACTAAAGACCCAACATTTTACTCGACCGGTATTGGAAAAAGCTTGTCCCACGCTACAGATGTTTGAATCTGTTTTGGTGATTATGTAGTAAAGTAGTAATAAGTTGTTGTTGAAATACTTGTAATAATTACTTGTCTTGTAATAAAAGTCTCTTCAAAACACCTTCTAAACTTACTTTTTAAGCAGTCCTCGTAGTTTATATATTGTCAAGCAAATTTTATATATATATATATATATATATATATATATATATATATATATATATATATATATGATGAATAAAACCACGAAGGAAAGGAAACACAGAATGGTGCTCAAGCGCTTTCGTCTAATGACATCCTCAGGATGTCATTAGACGAAAGCGCTTGAGCACCATTCTGTTTCCTTTCCTTCGTGGTTTTATTCATCATAAATATTTTTCACGTGTTTCGTGAAATAATTTTCATATATATATATATATATTATATAATAATAATAATAATAATGTAATGTACCCATTTTAAAAGCGGTTTTTTTTTATGTTCGCAGTCCCCAAGGCAAAGAAGAAGGTGAAAGGTGAGGGTTTAATTTTCACAGGTTTTTCTAACTTAATTTTTAGGATTTCTTTCTTTCTTTTTCATTAAATTTCGGTTTTGCCTTAAATGTTATTTAGCATGGTTTTTACGTACAAGTGTTGTTAATAATAGTAGAAATACCTCTCCATAGTATATAGTTTTTCCTCGCTTTATTAACTTGATATTACCATAGCTAGAAAGGATATACTTTGCTCCTCTTTTCCGCATAAAAAAAAATCATCATTTCCTAGGAAAACTATTGCTAGTTGCTGATTTAGTTAAGATGCCTCCAACATCCTGAAAGAAAGAAGTTTCTCACGAGTAAATGAATAGTTTTGTGGATAGGGAATAAATTATATTTGTTCTCCCTGTCTAAACATAGGCCTACTTTCCTCGTATATATATTTTTTATATTCTTTTGTATATAATTTTATCTTCACCGCAAATAATTTTTGTCTTCAGTTAAGGCGTAAAATAAAGCCTTAAACTGAAGTTATTGCATAATAATGAGGCTTAATTATGAAAGTCCTCGTTATTCATTAAAGTACGACCTGCGGGTAATTAAATTATTAAGACTTAATTGAAAAACATTTTCTTATGTTTAAGTATTTATTTATTTTATTTGTACAAAGATTTCATTTTTTTTTTGGCTCGATTTGATTGAATAAAATTTAAGGTGGCAGCGGGGGGGGGGGGGGGGGGGGGGGGGGAGGGGGCGTAAAAAAAATGTACTTCCGCGCTTCTGAAGTTCATTTTGATGTAGTTATATATAAAGTGTAATCAGTAACTTTATTTCATGGGATCTTTTGAATATTTTTTATTTCTTAGCGATCACTATAAAATAATGTTCATTCTTTAATAACCTCCATTTTTTTTCTTTATTTTATTCTGGAGCAGGACTACGTCGTAGCCAATGTCGTAACACCGCTTCCCGTTGATCAGCGAAGTTAAGCGACATTGGGTCTTGGTAGTAGTTGGATGGGAGACCGTCCTCCGCGTCCAGATTATGTAGCGACCCGTGGTTCGGATCCCACGTAAAGCCGTAGGTCCCCTCCGTCATATGACTTTAGATGTTGCGAAGGAGGTTAAACAAACCCAATCATTATAATTATTACTCGGGACCACTTTTAGTCCCCAAATGACTATAAAAACTTGAAAAAGGTTTACGGTATGAATTATTTTACGATATATTAAACTCAGAAGCATCTGTTTGTTCTATACTTCACGTCAATTCTTTTGAAAGCATTTTTTTTATAAAGCATATTTTTTTTTTAAAGCTTTTTTTCTGAATATTTGAAAGTTACTTCAGTCAAGCTTTTTTAGTTCGGAAATAATTATTTATGCATGTAATAATAATTAATAATAGTTAATAATAATTAATAATAATTAATAATTATTATTATTAATATTTTTCTTATTATAAATATTTCATCAGTTTTAGTTTTATAAATAATTTCACTTGTTTTTCTAGCTTTTTACATCTTGATATTTTAATGTCTCAAGTTCCGTAAGATTATTTGGGTAATAAAATAGTCATGGTTTTAGCATTAAATTTATTTATAACTATAAATGTGCTGATAGCGTTTTCGTTTTTTTGTTTTTTGTTGTGTGCCATCTTCAAACCAAGTTTACAAAGTACTAAAATGGATTTTACTGTGTGTTGTGTGTGTGTGTGTGTGTGTGTGTGTGTGTGTGTGTGTGTGTGTGTGTTTTCAGAAAGATTCATGATGGAAAGTACTTCCTATGATTAAGGAAAAGGGTCTTTGAATTGTTTTTGAGACTTCACTACACTCGTCTGTATATAAAACCCAACAGACCATGGTGTTCACACTAATAATAAATCCTATACAACATAAAAAATAAAAGTTAACATTTATTAAAACATTAATTCATAGAGCCTAAAAATTATGTTTAACATGTAAAATATTCCATGCCATAATTCAAAGAATTACGAGCTTATAAACCGCGGTTTTCCCCTTATGTAAAGTAGAAAGCTTAATTAGTAAGATAATGTTTAAACTTTGCAACATCAAAACAAACAACAATGAAAACTCAAACAAAATTAATATGCGCTTCCGAATTTGCAATGCAAACATGCAGACAAGATAATGCTGAATAAAACGAGTAAAACGCATTGAAAATCTATACCAAAGGACTATGAAATCACGATTAACTTGTACTTTAAACCTACCAAATTTTCGGAATACTTTTCTATAAATTTCAATACATTTCGTGTTGTTTTGAATCTCCAGAAGATTGTTGTAACGTTTACTGACGTGTGATGTATAACAACAACTAAACTTGCTGTTCGAGCACCGCAATATCGCTGTAAACTAAATAGAATGTACGAGAATTTTCATTATGCAAAAATTACAATCTGAAACCCGTTGCAAGCGCAAATATCTTGAAATTTTAAAACAATATTCTCCTTCAATTAACCCTCCAGCCAGGAGGTCTTTCCCGAGACTGAACAAAATTGGCTCTGTTTAGCCAAAACAAAATCATTAAAATGACTGGGCGCTAGAGAGTTAAGAAGCCAAAGGATCGTCAAATTCTTTCTTAAACAACTGATAAATATTAAAAACAGATAATTCTGTTTGAATGAATGGGTACACGATACAAGTGTACGCAATGTGTGGACATTATCTACAATTTTTTTCCGTCGCTGTTTCCAACTGTCCTATACGTCCTCTTTCAAAAATGTTTTCTGCCAGAAGTGGCTGACGTGAGAAGAAGAGCCGTATCTGTCATATACTTTACTACCACTTCTATACCAACATGAATGTTTTACGTAAGCGTTAAAGGTAAGGTGACAGCCTGGAAACACATTTCCCCACACCGTGTGGGTGAGAGTGCCCCGTGGATCACCTGAGCCCGAGCAGTGACGGGGCGAGTGGCCGGCCCCTTGCGAACCTAGGAACCAGCAGCTAGGAGCGAACCAGGAGCCTCACCGCCCAGAATACGACACCGAGACCATTAAGCCACCGGGAACCCACATACAAGCGTAATCGTAGTATTAAAGTTGACTTCCTTTTCGAGACAATATTTCTTCTTCAGCTTTTTCCTCTCATCAAATTTCCGTTTCCTTTCAAAGCTAACTTAGATTGGATTTTAGGGTCTTTGTTACTCCGTAGTTGTGTGGAGATACACACGTTTTAAGTATTTATGCATTTGCTTATTTCTGCTTATTTTTTAGTTTTGTAGTATATTTATAGACCTTCATTTCTTATTTATTTATTTATTTATTAATATATTTATTTATTTCAAAGTCCTTCCTTATTTTAATCACTAGAATTATTTTCCCTTTCTGAGGTACAAAATAGTCTATGCAAACAACCCCCAACTCAATCGAATGTAAATTAGTAGTTTGTAAACTTGACCTGAACATGGACGATGTATAAAATCGAAACGTTGTCAACGCATTTATAGTTATGATCATAAATAGATTTCCTATCGAAATTGTGACTTTATTCTAAAATAATTTTATGGAGAAAACTGAAAATTTGTGTGAAGATTTAAGGAGCTCGAGAATGAAACAGTTGTATTATTATGAAGTCTGGCACCCCTTCGCACCCTCAAACACACACACACACACACACACACACATTATATTATATATATATATATATATATATATATATTATATTATATATATATATATATATATTATATATATATATATATATTATATTATATATATATATATAATATATATATATTATATATATATTATATATATATATATATATATATATATAATTTTATATATATATAAGAAAGTTTTTTTCAAAATTACGTTTTCCCCCTCAGAGCTAAGTATGGAGACGAATAAATAAATAATTAATTTATCGGAAGGAGTTTGTAGATAAATTTGAAAAAGCACGAATGTAATACTCGTAGCGAATATAGTATTCACTACACGGCAAGGAAACTAAGTACAGTTGTTGAACTAAACCGAGTGTGTCTATATTTGGATAACTTCTGTAATGAAATGCCGTTTGTTTTAATTTCATGTTTCGCCATTGTGCTTATTGCTGCACATTATTAAACGTAACACGATAATGGATTCTTCATTGTTATAAGATGGGATAGAAAATTTACAAAATTGTGAGGTTTAAGTTGGAGTTTGGGCGAAATTGGCCGCAGAAATTTGTTAAATTAAGCAACTATAAACAACAATCAATTTAGATTCAGAATAAATTCTAAAACCTCGTTTGTTTCCCGTCACATATGACTGAAACAATGGTCAGTACTACTGTATAGTAAAAGTCGTTTAATAGAAATACATTATAATACAGGGGCATACGAAAAGGGTGTTTCCAGAAATAACTCGTTACATAAATATTTTTTTGGAACACCTTTTTTGGATCACACTGTAATATAATGCGATATAACTTAATATAGCGTATTAATGATACAGTAGCTTTTCCTCGTTGTTTACGCAAAGCGACGCAATAATTTAGGAATAAATTGTTTTTCAAATCATTCTCGTTTTTCTTAAAATTTTAGACTTGGTTCGCGTTAAAACAGATTCGCTGAACTAAACAAATGAAAATGCAAAGACATTATTCTCTCATTCTCTGAAAAATATTCAACCTGTTCGTTCAAATTTCAGCTTAAAATTTTTTCAATGGTAGGGTACTTGTTAAATATTTACCACAAATGTCTTATCGGAAGGCATTTTTTATTGCCACACTTAACGTGAAGAGGCAAATCAAAAATTATTTTCAAACGAAACTATTTTTCAATTTTAAAGTAACAAAATAATTTTATTTTATCGACATTTCTCACTGTCCAATAAAAACTTATTTCATGAAAACAAATTTTGTAACTGTAACAAGGAAATTGGATTATCAAACCCTGTTTCTCGTGACTAAAAAAAAAAAAAACTCATTCTTAGAAAATTTCGTTTTTTTTTTTTTTTTTTTTTAAAAGATTATCAAATGATCATATATTTTACTTAACATTGTTTTACTTCCTCCAAGGCTACACTATTTCATTGTGCTTTATTTTTTGTTTTAATAAAAATATTTCATATATATATATATATGAAGTAGCGTATGAAATATAAATCTTCACAAATTTCGTTTCGCGGACCATAAAACCATGTTCAGTGGGTCGTTTTTAGCCCTCGGCAAAAGATTATTTGCGGTTGCTTTTCCTCCATATTTATATTAAATATCTTCTCTATTTATTTTTTGAATAATAAAGAATTTCACTGTAAAAATCTAATACTAATACGATGACGATGGTGACGATGGCGAAGATAACAGTAACGACGGGGATGACACTATCAACAACGACGACGACAACCACATTGATGACGATATCAACAATGACGACGATGTCAAACACGATTACGATGATAACGACTACGAAAACGACAACGAGGACGATGATGACGACAACGAGGACGACGATAACGACGACGACAAAGACGATGACGATGATAACGACTACGAAGACTACAACAACGAGGAGGACGATAATAACGATGACGACTACAACCACGAAGAGAACGACAACTACGATGATGACGATAGCAGCGACTATTACCACTCTCACGATGATGACGATAGCGACGACGGCGAGAACCACGATGAGAACGATGATGAGTCATGTTTTTATAACATATTTCGCATAAACATTCTTGCGTCTTTTGCACAAAATTATTTTATGATAATATTTTCATGCAGAAACTTCATCTTTTGGCTCATGCAATTTGATGATAAAATATTTTATGCAAGTGTTTTCATTCAAAATACAGGGCGTTTCAGGTCGACCCTAGAAATATGGAAAAGAAACACTTCATATTAATTACGGAATTACTATGACAAACTTCAAATACCAAATACAAACTAGAAATTGGCGGAATTTGTAGTTTGTATTTGGTATTTGGGATTTGAAGTTTGTCATAGTAATTCCGTAACTAATATGAAGCGTTTCTTTTCCATATTTCTAGGGTCGACCTGAAACACCCTGTACGTTAATGAGTTGTTTGGTCTTCTTTTTAACACCACAGTCGTGTGTGTATATATATATACACACACACACACACACACACACACCACCTTGATTTTGCTTCCACCTGAGTTGTTAATTCTCAAGAAGGTCAAGCTTGTTGCTCCACCTTGGACCTAGCTTAACATGCAATCCGAACCACGACCCACCATTGGTAGTCAGAAATTACAAATTTCTTGCCCGGACTCGATCTCACAATCTCCCGCTCAGCAGCCCAACATCTTAACCACTAAACCACCTAGGGTACCCATTTATCTACCACCCTATTTTTTCTGGAAGGATGAACAGCTGGGTAAGCTGCGCCCCCTGCTTTCGCCTGGAATCGAACCCGGGGCCGGTAGGTTTTTAGTCAGCGATGCTAACCACTACACCACCACACTACATTATAAATATATAATTTGTGCTAGTTGCGGGAGACAAGATCTGGGTACAGGACAGGGGTGGGAAAAGGTTATGAAGTGTATTTTGGGGAATGAAACGAGAGAATCTGTTGCGAGTTGAAATGACTCTGAATTAATTATTGTAAATCATATGAGGAAAAAATTTAATTAAAATATTAAGTTACCTGCAGAAGACACTTGGCGAGTCTGGTTTCAAAACATTCTCAACTCTATTTGCTTATTATTTTTTCGATTAATGAAAACTTTGGTGGAGGAGGGGGGGTCAAACCTTCTGAATTTTTGTGTTAATTTTCAGGGAAACTTCTATCTTCCCATTCACTTCCCCCCTTCTCTTCCCCTTCTCCCCTTATCTTCCCCTTTTTCTCCTCCCCCTTCTTCTCCTCCCCCTTCTTCTCCTCCCCCTTCTTCTCCTCCCCCTTCTTCTCCTCCCCCTTCTTCTCCTCCCCCTTCTTCCCTCCTCCCCCTTCTTCTCCTCCCCTTCTTCTCCTACCCCTTCTTCTCCTACCCCTTCTTCTCCTACCTCCCATCTCTCTCTTTCTCTCTCTCAAATAATACTTCAATAGTAAAGATGAAATTCTCCGACTCCAAAGATACTTGCGATCGCTAGATAATAACAGATAATAACAGTTAACCTTGTTTTTAGGTATAGATAACACTGATATGTGTATTGAATATGAAGACTAACATCTAAAACAATGTTTTTGCTTCACAACATGTATTTCACCCGCATATTTTGGCTTCTTGTAAGTTTTAAAAATTAGAAATATCAGGTTTTAAAGGTTTATCCTAAAACCACACACACACACACACACACACACACACACAAAACTTTTGACTACTTTAAGCAACTCGTGATATTTCCCCATTTTTAATTGTGGATGGCGACATTTAACCTACTCTTAGTAACATAATTAACTTAACCTAACCTAACCTAGGATAACCTAACTTAACTGAGCCTAACTCTCATTATTTCTTTAATTTTTTAATAATATTAAATGATTTGCAATTAAAAATAAAAGAGCAAGTTGAAGGGTTCCCTCTCTTGTATATTCTCTATTTCATTCTACTTCTCTTTATGACATATTTATCAAATAGATTAATGTATGCAAGTATAAGATGAAATAGGATCGCAATGAAAGGACGAATTAAGTGATGACGTAAATGGTTCTACAGTAGTTTGTGTAATATAAGTATTTAATTTTATCTTCTCTGCGACTTCATTTTATGAGTAACTGCATGGTTATATTTAATTGTACGCATGGTTCACGTCGATGTATTCTGTAATAGTGGTGGACCGGATGTCCGCATCCGTATCATTTTTAACATCCGCATCCGCACTTCTGACTGCGGATGTTATGCGGATATTACCTCTAATAAATTATGCAATTTACAATTAAATTAGCTTATAAAGTAGCTTATAAAGCCCAGTCATGCATATTTCATGTAAAGTATTAATTATAATTATTAATGAACAAACAAATACAGTATATAAACTTCAAAATATAAATACCTGGTAACACAGAAAATTGAATGAAACTTGTTTCATTGAATTTTCTGTGGCTGAAACTCTTGAGAAAGTTATTATTTTTATCATAATGAAAACATTAATATTAATTTTAATTCTTATGCATTGCCTGCCATAACAGTAATATCAAGAAATTTGAAAAATTGTCATATATTCATAATTCTATATTATATTGATATATTAACTAAATATCCGCATCCGCATCCGCATCCGCGGATATTGAAATTAAAGATCCGCATCCGCAGATGTTGAAAAACTGACATCCGGTCCATCACTGTAGACTGTAATACATTTTTTATTCGATCATCTTTTTCTGACTTCCTTGTTCATTACCTCTCTCTCTCGGCGGTGTTGACCAAGAGGGAGAAAATGCTTTTATCTGTAGTCTTTCATTTGCTTTTCGACCTTTTTCTGAATGACTGCATTCTACGCAGGCGAATATGAGCGTGGGATGCATGTAAAAATTATATTTAATATCCTTTCATTTACTTCTTGCTTTTTTTATGCTATCCCATGGCGTCAGTAGACCTTGAGGTAATTTTCAGTGTTACTCCGTAATTCTGAAACTAAAATCATTGTGGAACATCAATAATTAAATTATTACCGTGAAAAATTAGCAGTTTGTGGACACAAGGCGTACCAACTGCTTATACAGAAGGGTATAATTATACAGAAAAGAAGGTAAATTGATTGTATAAATAAAAATATATTTTTCTAAGGTGAAGGGTAAGTAATTGCAAGTATTTATGTTTAGTACAATAACTTAGTGTTTGTAAAAAAAATATCTTGTTCCACCAGCCGTCAAGTGTTTACGCTATTATATGCTGAAAGTAGCAACTGGAATTGCTCTGCTTCAGCCATGATCTCAAAATGTTAGAACAGCGATTCCCAACCGGTGGTACCTGTACGACCGGTGTTATCTGTATGACTGGCAGTAAGCGGAGCTCTTTTAGGTGGTACAGAAAAGAGTTTTAATATGCAGTTTACTAATTCCTAATTACTTTAATGACAATATTCTTAAAAAGTCATATTAGCTGTAGATGAATAACCCGCAACCTTTCCCATTGTGGTACTTAGAAAAGCATGGTGGTACGTCGACCTAAAAAAAAAAAAAGTTAGGAACCCCCTATGTTAGAATCTTAATTGACTACTGAACACTGCTCACTGACAAAGTCCAACTTCAATCATCGTCTTACACCTAGAATGAAAATACTTTAAACAGAATGAAAAATGAGGGTACAGAAAGAAATTGTAAATGCATACACTGTTCACAGAAAATAGCGTAACATTAGCCGCTTTGATTTTATTCAAAAAATGAACGAAGCACAGCCATATATGATGATGCAACGAACGCGGAAAGTTATATAGATAGCCTGATGTTTATGTAGCTATGAAGAAGTTACTATATACTTGTACTGTAAATTTTTATTTTTTTTATCAAATCACAGAATTTACCCCTTTTCTAACGGAGTCTAAGGACTTCGCCCAAAAAATTTTCAGAATGAATATACAGTATAGTAAAAATTAAAAATGGATGCTCTCGTAGGATTGTGCCGTACAGTATATCATTATTACCCAACTGGTGATAATTTGTTACAATATAAAAGCGATATTCAGAATGAAATTGGTATATTCACAGTAAACACGAAATAAAATTTTAGGATAGATGCTCATTCGCTTCGTTTTAAATCTTCATTGATAATAAATGTAAATTATTACGTAAATAAATTATTATTATTAAAGAATGTAAAAAGGGAAGTTTCTTAAAAATCTCATTTTGTAAATGGCTTTTAATACCCCAGAGTCACGTTAGTCATAGATGTTTCAAGTTGCATTTCGCGAGCTCGTGCGAGGAACAGTATGAAAGCTTTCTTGTATATATTGAAATAATGGCAAAAGTTATTTGTTTAACTTAAAGTACAGATTGTGGGTGCAAACGGGCCTTTATAATTGCACATACGTCAGAACACTTTCATTTTCCCTGATAATACAGTACAGTGAGAAAACGTCGTGCTCTTATCTATAGCGACAAAAACAGTCAATAAAAAATGAAACGCGAAAGAATCCTTGTGGATGCCAGATGACTTTTGGCCTCAGTTTGTTTTGCAATAAAAAGAATTTTTCCATTGAATTTCTCGGACTTTTCCATTGCTGTCGTGTAAGGAAACTAGATATGAAAAATGAAATTTTTAGGAAAAGGAATACAAAACGAGATTCGATACCGATGCATGCATATGGCGATAGGGGAGCGCAGTCAGTTCAGGTTTGGTTAAATCGTGAAAACTGATAAACAATGAAAATGGCAGCGGACGAATATATTGAGATATTAGATAAAGTTCTGCCAAGTTTAAAAGTTCTTTTTATTTCCGAGGTACTGCATTTGATTTTATTTGCCTCACTGAAGCCACACAATGAAATGGATTGAGACCCATGAATTTATCATTAAATGAATGGCCTTCAGCGTCTCTAGCTGAGGATGGTTATATTAAATGTGCTTATTGAATTATAATTAGTTATTATTATCGTAATTATTTCAATTAAAAATCCTTCATAATTTCTTATAAAATAAATACTGGCTACATTTTATAATTACGTATATAAATTAGCGTTTTTTATATAATATAGAGGAAATGTCTTTCTTACAATGTCTCGGACCATTAATATGTATTTTAAAAACATAACTTCACAGAAATATCAAACTATAATCAAAATCTAAGAGTTTAAAGGTTTCTGCAGAAGTAATAAATACTTTATATACTTATCAGTTTCCCATATATCTCCTCAAAACATTGACTTCTGATTTAAAAACAGCTGCCACTATTTATGGTACAATGATACAATTTTTTTTATTCTTTATTTTTGTTATATTTTAAAAAACTTTTTGGTGGATAAAAATTAAATTAAAATTTGGATAAGTTAATTTTCTTTTTAACATATTCCGCCTTGAACGAACATTTTTTTATTTAATATTATATGATTAACTTAATTTTAATTATTTATTTTTAATGCCAAATTTACTTTTTAACCAGTGTTAACCAGCTTTCCGCGTCTTTTACCTAAAACAAAGATTTTTTTTTTAAACGTTCAGGTATTTGGTTTCGCCATATTCATTGCATTCCCGATTAATTATCACAGCTTAAAGAAACAAGTGATTTCCGAAGAGATTCAATCTCGGATAAATTGTTTATATATATATATATATATATATATATATATACGATGAATAAAACCACGAAGGAAAGGAAACACAAAATGGTGCTCAAGCGCTTTCGTCTAATGACATCCTCAGGAACACTGAAGTACATAAAAAGGTTAAGCCTATATATAGGTTACAGAAAGAAAAAAAGAAAAAATAAATAACATACACACACACACATATATATATATATATACATACATATCTATATACAAATACATACATACATACATACATACATATATATATACAATAAACAGAGAAGTAAAAATAATAAAAAATTATTAAAAATTAAAACCTTAAAGGATTACCAGTGAGGCGTACAGATTTGTAAGGAAAAATATCGATTTTTAGCACAAGATCAAATGGATTATAAAAATACAAATTTATACTGGAACTCTGCCCGGGTTTTAACACAATGCTGCCTATGGTCAGGTTTCGATATATATAAAAAAATAAAATGCAAATTAAAAGTTTAATCGATTTTTAGCACAAGATCAAATGGATTATAAAATACAAATTTATACTGGAACTCTGCCCGGGTTTTAACACACTGCTGCCTATGGTCAGGTTTCGATATACAGGGTGGGCGGAAAGTAGCTCCCTATTTTGGATTGGTAAAAATATACGTATATTATCCATTTATTTCAGAAGAAATAATATGAAAAGGTAGGCATACATGGTAGGTTTCCTCTGAAATTCAATGTGGGCTCCAACTCTTTCCACCAGCTTCTGGAGCCGCCCAGGAATGGCGTCCACTGACTTTAGCAGGAACTCCGGCGGGATGGAGGACATGACTTCCCGAATTCGGTCCTCCAGTTCTTCCAATGTCCTCGGTTTGGTGCGGTAGACTTCTTCCTTTACCCACCCCCAAAGAAAGAAGTCGCACGGTGTCAAGTCGGGGCTCCTGGCTGGCCATTGATGTGGACCACGACGACCCATCCAACGCCCAGGAAGTGGGCATCCAGCCACTCACGGACAACAAGAGCGAAGTGCGGAGGGGCGCCATCTTGCATAAATATCAGATCGTCGATGTTCTCCCATGTGCTGACAACCGGCCAGACCTCGTTTCGCAACATAGCAAGGTACCGCTCAGCATTCATGGTGTTGCGCAGAAGGAACGGGCCCACAACCTGATCTGAGGTCATACCACACCACACCGTTACACTGAACCGATTCTGCCGTTTTTCAGCGGTAACCGTGCGACTTCTTTCTTTGGGGGTGGGTAAAGGAAGAAGTCTACCGCACCAAACCGAGGACATTGGAAGAACTGGAGGACCGAATTCGGGAAGTCATGTCCTCCATCCCGCCCGAGTTCCTGCTAAAGTCAGTGGACGCCATTCCTGGGCGGCTCCAGAAGCTGGTGGAAAGAGTTGGAGCCCACATTGAATTTTAAAGAAAACCTACCATGTATGCCTACCTTTTCATATTATTTCTTCTGAAATAAATGGATAATATACGTATTTTTTTACCAATCCAAAATAGGGAGCTACTTTCCGCCCACCCTGTATATAAAAAAATAAAATGCAAATTAAAAGTTAATAAAGTAGAAGACAAGTTTACCAAAGATTTAATGTTTTACCCTTCTTATCTAAATCTGTTTTAAAGGAATTCAACATAACAGGATCGAGTTGAAAAAGACCTTTGCTTATGTTGAAGTTATTTGAAAGTTGGATAATGGCAGACTCAAGAATATTTCTATTAACAATGTTGCTTGAATGGAATAAAACTGAAGCATTATTCCAATCAATATAGTGGGCTAACTCTGACAAATGGACAAAAAGGGCACTGGACAACTGTCCTGTTCTAACGGAATATTGATGCTGTTTTATACGTGTGTGCAAATCCTTTCCCGTCTGACCTATGTAAAAGGAATCACATTGTTTACAACCAATTTTATAGATAATGCCTGAATTATTGGTAGGGCTATTTTTTACTATGATATTTTTCACAATATTGTTATATGAAAATACTACATTAATATCCAAAAGTTTAAGTACATTAGCAATGCCTAAAAAGCCCGGGAAAAATGGAAGTACTAAAATATTTTTTGACAAAGTACGAGTGTTAATATTGACACGATAGAAAGTTCGTTTTGCCTTGTTGAGACAAGATTCCATAAACATTAAATCTTTGGTAAACTTGTCTTCTACTTTATTAACTTTTAATTTGCATTTTATTTTTTTATATATATCGAAACCTGACCATAGGCAGCAGTGTGTTAAAACCCGGGCAGAGTTCCAGTATAAATTTGTATTTTTATAATCCATTTGATCTTGTGCTAAAAATCGATTAACTTTTAATTTGCATTTTATTTTTTTATATATATCGAAACCTGACCATAGGCAGCATTGTGTTAAAACCCGGGCAGAGTTCCAGTATAAATTTGTATTTTTATAATCCATTTGATCTTGTGCTAAAAATCGATATTTTTCCTTACAAATCTGTACGCCTCACTGGTAATCCTTTAAGGCTTTAATTTTTAATTTTTTATTATTTTTACTTCTCTGTTTATTGTATATATATATGTATGTATGTATGTATGTATGTATTTGTATATATAGATATGTATGTATATATATATATATGTGTGTGTGTGTATGTTATTTATTTTTTCTTTTTTTCTTTCTGTAACCTAAATATAGGCTTAACCTTTTTATGTACTTCAGTGTTCCTGAGGATGTCATTAGACGAAAGCGCTTGAGCACCATTTTGTGTTTCCTTTCCTTCGTGGTTTTATTCATCATAAATATCTTTCACGTGTTACCTTCGTGAAATAATTTTCATATATATATATACATATATACACACACACACACACACTTGAACTCAGAATGGTCCCCTGAGGTTCTTTCATGATACACACAGACCGTGCATGGAACAAGGAACTCTTCTGGGAAAATTAAATCCACTATATAGGCTGTAATTCTTTATGTACTTCAGTGTTCCTGAGGATGTCATTAGACGAAAGCGCTTGAGCATCATCTGTGTTTCCTTTCCTTCGTGGTTTTATTCATCATAAATATTTTTCACGTGTTACTTTCGTGAAATAATTTTCATATATATATATATATATATATATATATATATATATATATATATATATATATATATATATATATATATATATATATATTAGTGATGGATCGAGTGGTCGGTTTTTCACAACCGCGGTTGCGGTTGTGTTTGCGGTTGTCGAATTTTTTCCAACCGCGGTTGCGGTTGCGGTTATCATATACTAGGGAAAATGCGTAATTATTAACTGGATTTAGCCACTATAGTGCGATTTAGCCACACTTGGTACATAATATATACTAAATAGTATTTATTTAGTAAATACCTTATGTTGAACACAAGTTTGCAATACACCGCTACCGCTATTTGTGTGTTGCAAAACTTGTGTTCAACATAAGGTATTTACTAAATAAATACTATTTAAATGAAGTATATTCTAAACTTATATAGCTATTATGAAAGAATAGGTCAAATTAATTAAAACTATATTTTGCACTAAGTGTGTTACCAGGATGAGGGACGAGGACCCATCGCACTGTTCATCCCACCTACCACTTTCCCCAGCCTCCACCCATTGGAAAGTTATGGATTATTATTCATTTGAAAAACTGATGTCAAACTTAATGACAGGCAGTGTGAATTTCAAGAATAATATTTTTGCTACATTTTCACCTTACAACCGCAACCGCACTTATGGAACGGCGGTTGCGGTTACGGTTGCGGTTGTGAATTTTTGTGCGGTTGTAGTGCGGTTGCGGTTGCAGTTATTCGATCCATCACTAATATATATATATTACATATATATATATATTATATTATATATATTATATTATATATATATTATATATATATATATATATATATATATATATATATATATATATATATATATATATATATATATGTTTGCCTTTCTTAAGGAGCGAAGAAACGTTAATCAGATTTCCCTATAGGCTAATATTTCTATTGGAGGCGAATAAAAAACTTATTGCAAAAATAGTCTATTACTGCAATAATTTTAACACTAATATGAGTAAATCAAAATACAATAGAAAAATGGAATTTTTGGAAGATAGCAATGGTTATTTGAGACACTCATATTTAACTTTATGAATTGGTAAATTTCAGAATTAACCTAATCAATTAAGACAGAATTACTATTATTAGAATGTTCCTATTTATAATATTTGGTTACTTATCTTATTGAAACATTGTAATGTAATTGGTATCATTCCTTTATGGACGAGAATGAATCCCTTTTACTTTATATATCTATAGTTACAGTATACGAGGAGTGATCAAAGAGTATCGATAACACTGCCCAACAAAAAACGTTTTTGCTGGTGATTTAATTCTAAGACCTGTTTCTGGATAATATTGATGTGCTGATTTCAAACATCACCTTAGATTTTGTCCATCACATCAGGTGTGGAATACGCAAATCTGTGCATTAAATCTAAAGGTCATGTACAACATATTAAAATCTTGGGTATCTGTGATTTCCCCAGGTGTGAGCGTGACGTCATGATCATGGATTCATTTTTTGCTTATTTAAACACTTTTAATCACTTTGTGTCAATATTACCATTGTATATTAAAGTTCACTCCCTGCACAATTGTTTACTTTTCCATGCTGATTCTGAGTATGTAAAAACTTATTTTTTGAAAAGAAAAAAAATTGGGCATAACCCTGCCAAAATGCGATATCTCCGTATTTGATTGCTCGAAAACCTGACGTGATAGGCAAAAACTAAGGTGATTTTTGAAATCAGTACACTAAAGTTGCCTAAAAACAGGTGTTAGAATTAAATCAGCAAAATTGGTGTTGGGCAGTGTAATTTTATTGCTACGGACAAATGAAGGCAAATAAGAAATAACCGTTTACATATGTGAGTTTTCCTGCCCTCTGGCGTCTGCAGTCTGAAGCAAAATCTGCTACCATGAGTCAGTAGTTGGTTGGAGCGCTTAAAGGGAGGGTGTGTTTTTGCAGTACGTCGAAATCTCGTTAATGGAGCAACGCGCGTTCGGAGACGAACGAAATGATTAAAACAGCTTTGTGAAATGATGCTCTCAGTGTAGCTAACGTTTACAAATGGCACAAAAAGTTTAAAAATGTTTCTCCATTTTTAAACTTTTTGTGCCATTTCTAAACGTTAGCTACACTGAGAGCATCATTTCCAAAAGCTGTTTTAATCATTTCGTTCGTCTCCGATGCAGATTTTCCAAGTTTGGCACGCGCGTTGCTCTATTTCCGAGATTTCAACGTACTGCAAAAACACACCCTCCTTTTAAGCGCTCCAACCAACTACTGACTCTCATGGTAGCAGATTTTGCTTCAGACTGCAGACGCCAGAGGACAGGAAGACTCACCTATGTAAACGGTTATTTCTTATTTGCATTCATTTGTCCGTAGCAATAAAATTATCGATACTTTTTGATCACTCCTCTCATACTGTAAGAGTTTATACTGTAAGAGTTTATACTGTAAGAGTTTATACTGTAAGAGTTTATACTTTTCTATAATAAGAGAAATGACAACAATAAGAGCGCGTTATGTTTTCTTTCGTTTAGGGGAGACTGAGTCTTTCATTTATATTTTTATTTGAGCCATACAATACGAATTTTCTTTCAGAATTTGCTTTGTTACAGTTTAGGAAGGACTAGTTTATTTTTTTAAAAATTTTCTTTGATACGAGCCACGATCTCAACTTCAGATGTTTTCATCCAAGCCTTCAAAAATACACTCACTCGTATCCGCTTTTCATATACCGTCTGATTTCCGCTACCTTTGCTTTTATCAAAGGAAGACTTACATTTTTAATAAATACATTAACCTCGTTTCTACCAAGCATGGATTTTCTATCAAATTATTCTGAATTTTTCAAGGGTTATTTTGATTCAACATTTTTTTTTTACTTTGACTGCGTTACTGTAATTCAGTGGTGCACAAACTTTTTGGATGTGAGGGCCAAACCAACCATCTGTTTTATATGTAGGGGCCAGATATATAGATATTCTATTTTTTATAATAACCAGGGGTAATATTTCAGATTTTTCTTTGGGTAGCAAACTTTTTCATTGAATTGAAAAGACCCGTGGGGCCACTGAAAATACCCGTGGGGGCCACATTTGGCCCGCGGGCCAGAGTTTGTGCATCACTGCTGTAATTCAATTTATAGTACGACATCGGTTCGGCCAATAACGTCCTATTCTGCCAGGCACAGGATACCTTGATCATTAGTTCTAAATATATTTTAGTCTATGATTTCCATAGTTTTAAATACTACCATCTTTTTAGAAAGATGTAACTTAACATTTTAACAATCCAACAATAATGGAATTTTCCTTTTAATGAACATTACAAGTATCTCTAATGCGTACAGTCCTCCTCCTTTGTTGGGCACGGGAGGAGAGCAGAATGGAAATCCGCCATATTTAATATACTACAATATAAGTAAATTTATTTTTTCTCATCCAGTCTACTGTATAGCAGGTATTTTTGTAATTGTTATTTGAAATTATACAGAATTTAACATGCAGTTTAGTTGTCTACGTTACTGCTAAAATAAATGGGTATTTATTGCAAATATCTCTAAAGAAAGAAAATTACAAATCTCTTTAAAGAAAGGAAACGACATTTTACATTTGAGCGCGGCTATCTTGCTTCGCGTTCAGTTTGCATGAGCAAATCCATCTCCTGATTAATGTATATTAATCATTCGTAACTTTATTACATTCCCCCATACATCGCAAAAAAAAAAAATATATATATATACACAAAAAAATCACAAAGCAACACGTGATCTTATTAATTAGCAAAGAACCACAGGAAAAAGGAAAAGGAAACACGAAGTCCGAGAGCTTTCGTCATATATTCACATCTTCAGGGACAAGAAAGAAATAAGAAAGATGTGAATATATCACAAAAGCGCTCGGACTTCGTGTTTCCTTTTCCCTGTGGTTCTTTGCTTATATATATATATATATATATATATATATATATATATTAATATACAGTGTGTCCGTAAAGTCATGGTGGGATTTTAAATAGCTATATTATTGCAACGAAACATGATAATGAGATGAAACAATGCCAAATTTAAGAACAACTCTCAAAGTTGTATCTTGTAGTTAGTCTAGGCTAAGCTTAACCTTTATCTCGTAGTTAGTCTAGGCTGTCCACATGCCTATGTTGAACATGAGCGTAATAGCCCGAAAGTTAATGTGTGGTGTGCTCTAGCACGAGATCGAGTGATTGGCCCATTTTTCTTCGCGGAACCCACTGTGACGTCACACAACTACCTCGCTATGTTGGAACATTTTGCAGTACCCCAATTTATTGACAATAATGTCATCTTTCAGCAAGATGGTGCTCCTCCGCACTATGCCAACGTTGTTCGAGAATTCCTAAATGAAAAATTTCCACAGAGATGGATAGGAAGAGGAGGATGGAAGCCATGGCCTCCACGCTCTCCGGACCTGACACCTTTATACTTTTATTTGTGGGGTTACGTCAAGCAAAGCGTGTACAGTGTACCCATTAGGGATATTCATCACTTGCACGAGCGAATCACGGAAGCTATCGCATCCGTCACTCCTGATGTTCTTGGGCGTGTGTGGCTGGAATTGAATCACCGCCTAGATGTCTGCAGGGCTACCAGAGGAGCCCATATCGAACTACGTTAAATAAAGTTATTCTTTTAGAGTTGTTCTTCAATTTGCCTTTTTTTTCATCTCATTATCATGTTTCGTTGCAATAATATAGCTATTTAAAATCCCACCATGACTTTACGGACACACTATATATATATATATATATATATATATATATATATAATATTATATATATATATATATGAAAATTATTTCACGAAAGTAACACGTGAAAAATATTTATGATGAATAAAACCACGAAGGAAAGGAAATACAGAATGGTGCTCAAGCGCTTTCGTCTAATGACATCCTCAGGAACACTGAAGTACATAAAGAGTTACAGCCTATATATAGGTTACAGAAAGAAAAAAAAAAAAAAAAATATATATATATATATACAATAAACGGAGAAAAAAATTAAAAATTAAAGGATTGTGGGAGGAGCATACAAATTTATAAGGAAAAACTATCGATTTTTAGCACAAGATCAAATGAATTGTTTCCAACCAATGTTATAGATAAAAAAAAAAAAATAATAATAACACACGTACTTTGTCAAAAAATATTTTAGTACTTCCATTTTTTCCGGGCTTTTTAGGCATTGCTAATGTACTTAAACTTTTGGATATTAATGTAGTATTTTCATATAGCAATATTGTGAAAAATATCATAGTGAAAAATAGCCCTACCAATAATTCAGGCATTATCTATAAAATTAGTTGTAAACAATGTGATTCCGTTTACATAGGTCAGACGGGAAAGGATTTGCACACACGTATAAAACAGCATCAATATTCCGTTAGAACAGGACAGTCGTCCAGTGCCCTTTTTGTCCATTTGTCAGAGTTATCCCACTGTATTGATTTCGAATAATGCTTCAGTTTTATTCCACTCTAGCAACATTGTTAATAGAAATATTCTTGAGTCTGCCATTATCCAACTTTCAAATAACTTCAACATAAGCAAAGGTCTTTTTCAACTCGATCCTGTTGTTTTGAATTTCTTCAGAACAGATTTAGATAAGAAGGGTAGAACGCTAAATCTTTGGTAAACTTGTATGCTACTCTAATAACTTTTATTTTTCAATTTATTTTTATATACAAGGCAGAGTGCTAAAACCCGGGCAGATTTCCAGTATAAATTTGTATTTTTTTTTTTTTTTTATAACATTGGTTGGAAACAATTCATTTGATCTTGTGCTAAAAATCGATAGTTTTTCCTTACAAATTTGTATGCTCCTCCCACAATCCTTTAATTTTTAATTTTATTTCTCGGTTTATTGTATATATATATATATATATATATATATATATATATATATATATTTATAATTTTTTTTTCTGTAACCTATATATAGGCTGTAACTCTTTATGTACTTCAGTGTTCCTGAGGATGTCATTAGACGAAAGCTCTTGAGCACCATTCTGTGTTTCCTTTCCTTCGTGGTTTTATTCATCATATATATATATATATATATATATATATATATATATATATATATATTACGGTCATTTCCATTCCAATCCTCGTCCAAGAATGAGAAATCCGAAAGTGGGAATCCCAAAGGAGGTAATTCTCAAATCGATTCATTCCTATTCCCAATGTAGGATTTTCCACTTTAAATTAGATTTTTTGATAGAAAATATTCTTCTAGATGGCAGCAACGTCGCAACCTTCTTTTTACATTTTCCCAAATCAGGAAACACACTCCCAGATCTGGAATTCCTACTTCAAACATGCCCACCATGAATGGGAATGTTACGAAGTAGGAAGTAATCGTTTATTTCATATCATAAAGGAAGGAATTAAATATAATTTCAAATAAAAATGTGAAATATTTTAAAAAGATTTTACTTTCCAAGAAATTGTTTTTTCTCCCTTCAAAAGTTATTCGTTTATTGTGACCTCATAATATCCTCTAATATCTCTTCCCTTTTAAATACAACCCACACCCCTACGCCCATCCAAGATACAATATGTAAAACCGGGCGCGCCCACACACACACACACACACACACACACACACACACATCTCCGCATAAGCGAGGTTTTGAAATCCATATATCCTAACAATTAACCAAACCTAATTTAACCTAACCTAACCTAACCTAATCTAAGTGCTATCGAACTGAGAAGGAAGTGATAAATGTTTCGATAAATGTTTGAGGGCTCGAAAGGTGTTTTTTGTTAAATCGTTAAATATTGAGGTACTCTCTAATCTCGTCTAACCTCACCTAACTAAACCTTAACTAAACTAACGTAGCGTAAGCTAACCTAATATTTCTAAGTTTTTATGTAAATTTTTTAATGTTCCGGGGTACCCAAAGTGATACCCACGTCACAAAATAATATTACACCACTATAACTGTGAATTATCACATATTTGATCTCGCTTATGCCCAGTTGCCTACGCGCGTGCACACACACACACACACACACACACACACACACACACACACAAATAACTTTTCTTTTTATATATATATATATATATATATATATATATATATATATATATATGGGAATGAACTCAGAATGGTTCCCTGAGTTTTTTATGATACACACAGACCGTGCATGGAACAAGGAACTCTTCTGGGATAATTAAATCCACTATAGTCCGAATAAGTAATGGTAAATGACAAATACCATAGTTGTCATTTACCATTACTTATTCGGACTATAGTGGATTTAATTATCCCAGAAGAGTTCCTTGTTCCATGCACGGTCTGTGTGTATCATATATATATATATATATATATGTATATAGTATATATATGTATATAGTATATATATGTATATAGTATATATATATAATATATATATATATATATATATATATGTATAGTATATATATGTATAGTATATATATGTATATATATGTATATAGTATATATATGTATATAGTATATATATGTATATAGTATATATATGTATATATAATGCATTCAGTCTACATACTGCATATTTCAAATCCCATTTTCACCTGTCAAATTTGAGCCAATGTAAACTGCTTCTCTTGCCAAATTGGTTGTAAATATTTAATAATACATTTCAAATAAAATTTTTGTACTGACACTTAAAACAAACAAACTTAATATATTACACGGGATAATACAACGTCTTTGTATTTTATTTGTTTAATTCTGTGAAGCAGTTTTAACACGAACACCATCTTAGACTTTTAGAAAAGCGCTAATGATTTGAAAAATAATTTTGTTTTTAATGCTTGCGTGCGATACGATGCATTATATTACATTGTATTACTATATTTTGTATTATACACATATCATATATATATATATATATATATATATAATTATATATATATATATATATATACTACATTTATTGGGTATTCCATTTCTTTTTTCAAACGAAGCTTGAGAATTTACTTTGAATATAAACTGAGCTTTTATATATTTGTTTAAGCTTCATGAATTTTCTGTTCAATTTCGGCAGAAATTGAACCTGGACCTTCATTTCCGTGGATTTTATACGTTCTTATAAAGGCAGTCATGTCATGAGTAGAATTGAACGCAAAATTATAATAAATTACTAATGTTTTACTTGTTTGTAAATGTAATAGGCGGCGCTCATCGGGTCTGGTATCAGAACACTATGAATTTTTAAATGACGGGTCTTTTTTATTTTTTCGCTTACTTATATTTCGTTGAAAATGGCAAAAAACAATAAAGTAGGAAACTTGGAGCTGTTGGGACTCGAACCTGCGTCACGTGGTTTCGGAATCAGCATGCCAAAGATCATGTCATAAGAACCCCAAAAAAGGTTCGTTCAAGAGAGAGCAGTATTTACGCTGTTTAACATGCTCCGTTAAACTCATTCGCCTTTATAGAACAAATTAATATATTTTAAATGCAATAACAGCACTGAACCTGAAAATAATTTTGAAATTTTTTTTGTGCAAGAAGGAGGGGACAAGGGCGAGCGCCCCTAAAACTGCCCTCCTATATAAGAAGGAGATAACCGAAATCAAGGTCTTCGAGGCTGACGATGCCATTTTTTTTTTTTAATTTTGAAAAGATTGTGCAGTGTGTAAAATGCATGTCTGTCTAGTGAAGAATAGAGGGAGAAGCGTATTTTTCAGAGCATGCTGAACTGCTCACGAGGTAGATAAGAGAGAAAAAGATTAGCTAAAGAGGACAGTGACGGAAGAAACGGGAGTTTCAGCACTCCCTGTCTCCTGCCTAACGTCAACCCGGAGTACTTTCCTAGTTGATTGGTGTCTACAGTCTCCTCCTCCAGAATACACCTGTGTATTGTATATTTTGAAATCCTTGTTACATAACTGTAATTGTAATGTGTGTGTGTGTTCGGTCGGTGAACCCTTCTTCTAGTTTGTCTTCACTATAAATCTTTCTTAACCACTCATTACTGTTAGCACGTCTGGAGGAAGAAGAGCCGTGATTTTTCTATACTTTAATGTTACTACCATTCCTGTGTGAAAGCCTTACAAGTTTATTATATATAGTGTAATAATTTTCAATATTCTGTATTTTCATTTGCTTGTCTTTTTTTTCTCCTTTCCTAGCTTTTCTTTGTGCTAACCTAGAATCGATCTTACAGGGTCTTTGTTAGCCTGCAACTTCTTAAAGATCAACAATTCATGTATTTTTCTTTATTACAGTTTGCTTATTATTATTTTATATATGTATATATACAGGGTGTTTCATAACATGTGGGACGCACTTTCAGGATGGATTCAGGACCGGAAAACAATGAAAAATTTTTATATAAACATTTGCCCGAAATCGCCTTGTTTCCGAGTTACAGCCCGTTATGTGTTCCAGCAAGTATCCGCCTTACCTTTAAGGGAAGTGCTCAAAATGACCGCCTTGCGCTCGAATACACGCCTGAACACGCCTCGTCATAGACTGCCTGACGCGTTCAAACATTCTAGGTATTGCTCGGATTTTCTGGCATCCTTGTTCTACACGTTGGCGAAACATTTCAACGTTATCAATGGTTGTCACGTAAACGATGGATTTCAGATGAACCCACAGGTAAAAATCGAGTGGATTCAGGTTCGGGGAGCGAGCAGGCCACGCAATGGGTCCTCCACGGCCTATCCATTTATCAGGGAAATGGTTATCCAAATAGTCTCTGGCTACTCGACTAAAATGAGGCGGAGCGTCGTCATTCATAAACCACATACGATGTCGGACACCAAGAGGAACATCTAGTAAATCGTTTAAATCATTCCTTAAAAAATTGGAATAGGATTCTCCTGTTAATCTTCCAGGCAAAACGAAAGGACCGATTAAGTTGTCGGCAATAAGTCCTGCCCATACATTGATACTAAATTGTTGTTGGTGCCTTGACTGGATGATGGCATGCGGATTCTCTTCGGCCCAGTGATGAGTGTTGTGAAAATTGATCACGCCATTTCTTGTGAAGGCAGCCTCATCAGAAAACAACACGGGGGATAGAAAAAGAGGATCGCGAGCACACTATTGAAGGAACCAAGTAAAAAAAGCCTCTCGTGGTGGGAAATCAGCTTCAGTAAGGCCTTGTACTCTCTGAATGTGATATGAGTAAAGCTGTTGTTCCCGTAAAATTCTCCACACAGTTGTGTATTTTACACCCTCTGCTGCTGCTATCTTTCGGGTGCTGACACCAGGATGTTCCTCCACGCGATTCAGGACCCGCTCCTCCAACTCAACAGTTCTGGCGCTGATTGGTCTACCACCATCTGAAACTCGCTTCTTGAATGATCCTGCATCACCAAGACGCTCGTCTATTCTCTGAAAGGTCTTCTTATCTGGCAGATGGCGATTCGGAAACCTTTCCGCATACAGACGTCTTGCTGCGGCAGCATTACACTCGGCAAGCCCATACATGAGATGCATGTCTGCCATTTCTCTGTTCGAATAAGCCTCCATTCTCACTTCAAATGCACACTATCACTGAATAGCACAAAAACTTTTAACGTTTTTTTTTCACTGGACTGCACATATTCACGGTAAGAAGTTACGAATACGAACAGTGAAACACCGCGATGCACCTCTGACTGACTGATGGCTCTACACTCAACGATATTGAAACATGTCATAGACAGACATGCCAACCCTCCTGTTTTAAACAGGAGTCTCCTGTTTTTTGGTACCAAATTCAAAACTCCTGGCAGGAGTCAAAAACCTCCTAATTTTTTTACCCAATTTCCTGATATTGAAAAAAATGAACTAGTTATGATGAAACCAGAAAGAAGAGTTTTGAGAGGTGACTTAATTCAAGTGTATAAGATGTTATAAGATATTATAAGATATAAGATAATGCGGGCATCAATACATTGTCAGACCTCATGGTCCAAAATGTGACACTCCAAAGCCAGGGACAGAAATGTTATGAAGCACAATTCAGTAATTCCTTATTGTTGAAAGCTCAAGGTGCATTATACAAGCACTTCAAGCAATGAATAATATCCTTATAATATTGTATTTGAAGTGTGCGAATAAAATTCATGAACTCCGGTTTTTTTAAATTCCTGTTTTTTTTAAGCTGTATTCCTGTTTTTTTCTAGCATAGGGTTGGCATGTATGCATAGAGCGTACGAAACATTACAATCGACAAGGCCATACATGAAATAAGTCTCGTACACACTCACAAACATTGTCGGCAAGCGGTGTTTGTAAACAGTTTGCGGAAAGAATTGCTGGAACACAAAACGGGCTGTAACTCGGAAACAAAGCGATTTCGGGCATATGTTTGTATAAACGTTTTTAATTGTTTTCAGGTCCTGAATCCATCCTGAAAGTGCGTCCCACATGTTATGAAACACCCTGTACATATATATTTACTCTCTCTCTTTACACACACACACACACACACACACCTTTTCTTTCAACCTTTCAAATGTTCCGTGCGATGATTCTTCATTTCGCGAAGGTCAAGCTTGTCACCCCTCCTCTCGAGTTGGCCTGATGAAGTAGTGAGTTGGTTTCTTGTACTCTCCACCTCACATAGCCAGGTACGCCAGGCTCATCGGGGATTGTTCTGAGCCAAGCATCTAATCTTCTTTTGAAGATGTCCACCGCAACACCGCTCGTGTTCTTTAGGTCTTTGGGCAGCTGATTAAACAGTTTTGGTCTTCTCACAACAAAACTATTTTCTTTCAGGGTTAAGGATGTTCCCTGTCTAGCCTTTAATTTGGGGACACAACACAGTCTTCCTTTTCCACTTTCCACTGTTGTTTGGGGAGTTACAGAGTTCAGAGTAAGATTAGAGACTAGTTTCTCCATTATTTTTCAAGTGTAAATAATGGTGTATCTCTCTCTTCTCCTTTTCAGTGAATACAGGTTTAATTCGCGTAATCTTTCCCAGTAATTTAGTTCTTTGAACCCACTGATCTTGGCTGTGAAGCTTCTCTGAATCCCTTCCAGCTGTCTAATGTCTTCTTTTTTAAATGGGGATGTTAGGACCGAGCAGTATTCCAATTTGGGTATGATCAGTGTTTTCAGTAGAAGAATCATTATATTCCTATCCCTTCGTTTAAAGGTTCTTAGTATCTGCCCAGTTATTCTCTTTGCTCTGTTTACTGCTATCTTATTTTGTGTTTCAAATTTCGTATCATCAGTCATTACAACCCCTAAATCTTTTGCTTTAGAATTTCTCTGAATTTCCTGTCCATTTTGGGTATGATATTCCATGGATTTTAGGTTCTCCCTTTTTCCGTACCTTAACAGCTGAAATTTCTCAGTGTGAAACTTCATATTGTTGTCTTCAGTCCACTTCTAGATTCTGTTCATGTCGGTTTGTAGAGATCCTATATCTTCTGGGTTTCTTATTTTTCTAATGATCTTTGTGTCATCGGCTAAGGATGTTACTGTGCTGTCTCTGGTAACGTCCTCATCTATGTCAGTTAGCATGATTATGAAGAGTAGTGGAGCTAATACTGTTCCTTGTGGTGGTGAGCTGAGGACCTCTGATTCTGATGAAGATATTCCTTGTACTGTAACGACTTGCCGCCGCTCACTAAGGAAATTATATATTCATTTCCCTACTTTTCCTGTCATTCCCATATATTTCAGTTTATGTATGACACTTGTTGAACGCTTTGGCAAAGTCTGTGTATATCATGTCATCGGTTTCATTACTTTCCAGTGCATCAATAATGTTGTTGTAGTGTTCCATTAGTTGTGGTAGACGTGATCTGCCTGACCGAAACCTATGTTGGTTATCATTTAATTTTTTCTGAATTTCCAAAAAGTCTCAGATTTTCTATCTAGCTATTCCTTCAAATATTTTAGCGAGATGAGATGTAAGCGACACTGGCCTATATTTTTTGGCCTCGGATCGTCTCCTTTATGGTTCTAGGAAAACTCGGTCCCAAGAAAACTCGGTCCCGGAAAACTCGGTCCCAAGAAAATTGGGTACCATGAATGAAAACAATTAAATTAAACTTTCAGGTAGTGGAGGAATTCCGGATGCTTTATGCCTCCAGTTGGTAATAGATCTTGCTAATGTTGGCAGTGTTGGTAAATTAGCACGTGTATCACCATCTAATTCATGAACAGCATCACATAAAAGAAGTCGCGTTGTAGATGATACTGATGTCGCTACCTTTGATTTAATTTCGGCAACTGCAGTTCTTGCTTGAATTGCAGAAGCATGTGCAGGATGGTTGTGTTTCCCGACAGTAGCAATAACATTTGGTATATCAGTATTTGAATCAGTATGGACACGAGCACTACACATTCCACGTTTTTCACAGCGCCAAAATAACTTTTGACCGGCAGCACTACTTTTATGAAAGTCATACACATAATTGCAATTGTCAATTAACTACTACTTCCCTCTCTGCGACTCAGTGAACGCCACCGCCATTATGGGTTATTCACTGTTAACTATTAAAGCTTTAGCATGTTGGTTGTAAACTAAACACGTATAAAAAAATTAGTTGGTTGCAAACTAAACATGTATATAAAAATTGGTAAATGGGTAAAACAGTCTTTTTGGAAAAACTGTGTCTTTTTGGAAAAACAGTGTCTTTTTGAATTTTTTAGAGCCCCCTTTAAAATATGGCTAGATTTTCCAAGAAAAATTTTTTAACGGATAATGAGATATTAACTAAAGAAGAGATAAAGGAACCATCTATAACACTGGGCAACACGTATTTTATTGAATGATATCTGACACTTGATTCTAGGTAATTTGGGTGCGCTGAATACGAATTTCAACTCGGTTTGGCTCTATCAGGTCCTGATTCTTGTCGACAGCCTATGTGCCATTTTCCAGATTTTTCAAATTAGGACTAAAAAATTAAGTCGTGTTAAATTTTTTTTTCAAGTTTCATGAATACAAGCAGTTCAAACTACAGTAAAATTACATTATAACGATAGAAATGACTTAAAATAAAAAAACAAACAGATATGAAGCTTTCACTGTGGCAAAAATTTTCTTTTGTAAGACTTTCTAGCGTATTTGCTTGTTGATGGCAGTCTCTTTTCAAGCACCAGCAGTAATCAGCCATCATGTGGGAATCCCAGCGGCCTTGGTACCGTTCCTCCATAATTTTTATATCTTGGTGGAATCTCTCCCCTTGTTCGTCACTTACATCACCTAAATTACTTGGAAATTGGTCAAGATGGCTATTCAAAAAATGCATTTTTATGCTCATATTGCAACCTAACTCTTTGTAGTCCCTTAAAAGTTTTTTTACGATTTCTTCGTAGTTATCTGCCCTATAATTGCCTAAAAAGTTTTCTATCAAGTCCACGAATGAGAACCAGCCATTTTTTTCGCGTTCATTCATGACATTAGGAAAATTGCTGTCTTTAATCATTGTTCTTATTTGTGGACCGTCGAAAATTCCCGCCTTGATTTTTTCATAACTTAAACTTGGAAATTTTGAAGTTATGTATTTGAAACACTCGCCGTTCGTATCTAAAGCTTTTACATATTGTTTAATGAGGCCTAGTTTTATATGCAGAGGAGGAAATATGATTTTATCTCTGCTCACTAAAGGTGGATTAATTACGTTTTTTTCTCCGACAGTAAGTGATGTTCGTGCTGGCCAGATTTGTTTGAAATAATGTTCTTCCTTGGCTCTGCTGTCCCATAAGCAAAGGAAGCAGGGATATTTAGTATACCCTCCTTGTTGTCCTAGCAGAAAATTAACCATTTTTAAGTCAACACATATGATCCACTCGTGCTCCCTATATTTGATAAGATTTAAAACCTTTTCTATATGTTCATACTTTTCTTTTAATTTTGTTGAGTGCCCAATCGGTATCGAGCCGTATAGATTGCCATTATGCAACAACACACACTTAAGACTTCTTTTCGAACTGTCTAAAAACAAGCGCCAATCATTTGCATCGTAAGACTCAACCCCCATCTTCTTTAACAAACCAACTATGTCGCAGCAATATACTAAACTATCCTCTGTTCTAAAATATTTAACAAGTTCTTCTTCTCTTTTTCTGTAAAATGAAATGTATGTGCTTGAAGTAAGCAAGTTTTTCTCTTTAAGTCTTGAAGCTAAAATTTCCGCAGCCTTTTTTGGCAAATTTAGATCCCTTACAAGATCATTCAACTCGGCCTGGTTAAACTTTTGCGGATCGTTTTGACTTTCAAATACGCTGGGGTCAAAATCGGTGTCTGACTCCTCAAAGTGCATAACAATATTTTCAGGAACATCTTCAACTAATTCTTGAGTTGGCAGACCCTTAAATTTTGGAATGGGGATCTCATTTGAATGTAGCACAGGTCGTATCGCGGTGTCGAAATTTGGGTACTCGATACAATGTTTATTTTTCTTAGTGAAGCCCGAAGTCTTGACAAAGCAAAGGTAGCAATCGGTCTCGTGGTTAGTAGGCTCTCGCCACACCTGATATGGAAAAAAATTGTAAAGCGTTAACAAAAGCGACGAGAGACTTGTTTTTATGAATTTTATCAAAAGTTATCACCCAAACATTTAACATTTCTATGTGTTTCAACCTTATGCAATATTTGAGATTCTTATAAACATTTTCAGTAAATTTTTGTTTATGTACCTAAGTTACAATTACATTTAGGTAAGTTACAGTATACTAGTGATTAAATTACGTAGTTTTATGAAATCATAAACTTACCATCGGAACTCCAAAAGGTATTTTTGAATCCGAACCCTTCGTCCAATGTCGCAGTCTTTCAATGCATATAGTGCAGGCTTTATGTGGAGCCCACGATTTATCTTGGTCCCCCAGTTTTATGCCAAAATAAGCTAAGTAAGCTCTTTTTACGAAGTCAGTTATATTTGCTCGTTGATGTGGAAGTGTAAAATTTCCACATATATAACAGAAGGAATCAGGGTTGTTTTTGCATTTGAACTTTCTAGTGCTTGATGACATATTGCTTGATTGTTCTGCCAATTTGTAAAGGTATTTAAAGCCCTTAATTCATATAAATTTAAGAAAATCTGAAATATAAACACAAAAATTAGTTTAAATAGGTACTTATTATGAAATAGGTACTTACAATCTATGAAATTAAACTAGAAACACGGATGAGTAGGTACAATATAAATTACGTCTAATTAAATCAACTATATTAAATCACGATGACAAAATTACTCACTAAATCATATGCCAATTCAAAATTATGTTAATGCCCAAACTTAATTAACTAACTCAACTGACTGACTGAGTGACTGACTGATTGAATTGACTGATTAACTCTGGAAACGAGTCGCTTTTATATATTTTAGTTGTCCCTCTAGAATACTCTACAGAGAACAGGAACGCTCGAGAAAATTTTAGAATTCTATGATATTTTTAGGTTAATTTACTAATATTAAAATGGGTTAAAAATGACAAAATTAAAAATATTTTTAGGGTGTTACATATAAAAATATACATAATACAACAATACCATAACAATAGGTACAAATACCTAGATAAAAACCTAGTTGCATAATGTGTAACTGCAAAAAGACTTAGCGAGTATTGAGAAAAAAACCTTTTTATGAATACGACGAAAGAGGAGGGGTGTTGAGCAAAATCAGGACCTGATAGAGCAAAACCGAGTAAAAATTCGTGCTCAGCGCACCCAAATTACCTAGAACTAACTGTCAAATCTAATTCAATAGACAAAAAGTTGAAATTTGTTCCCCAGTGTAATGTACCAGTGGAGAATAGAAATGCAAGAACTGTAACTGAAGTAATATTGTATAATGTAAAACCCGGCACCAAAATTGTGACAGATGAATTTGAAAAAAGAAAAAGATTCAACAAAATTATCGCTTTATTAAAATATGATGCTTAAATTTTTCTTTTTTTTTAAATTTTTACTTTTTTTTATCTTCTTTTCTTATTTTTTATCTTCTTTTCTTATTTTTTATTGTTCTTGTTTTCAATTTAATTTTTTTTTCTTTTTTTTCTTTTTTATTATTATTATTATTATTATTATTATTATTATTATTATTATTAGTATGTATTTTACCTTTTTTTTGTTTTTTTGCGTTTTTTTATTTTTTCTCTACTTTTTGGAAAAATTTCATCGTCACCGTCACCGTCTTGGGACCGAGTTTTCCGGGACCGAGTTTTCTTGGGACCGAGTTTTCTTGGGACCGAGTTTTCTGGGACCGAGTTTTCTGGTCACCCTCCTTTATATATTGGGACTATGTTCGCGCTCTTCAGGATGTTCGATACTTTTCCCGTATCTAGTGATCGTCTTCATATCCAATATAGGGGCTCAGCGATTGCATTCTTGCAGTTTTTTATCAGTGTGGCATTCCATTTGTCCGGTCCTGCCGCTGAGTGTGCTTTTAGTTTCCCTATAGCTTGTGTAATATCATATGTTGTAAAGTCGAAGTCCCTTATACTTTCCCCTTGTAGTTCTTCTTCAAAGAACGCGTTTTGGGATACTGAAAGATGATTCGTACTGAGCTCTTAATATTTCAGATACTTCTGTTAGATCATCAGATAAAGTACTGTCTTCGTTAGGTCCGATAGTCGTAGTCCTTTTTGCAAAATTATAGAAGTACTTTGAGTTAACCTTTATCGCTTCTATAGGGTCGTCGTCGTCTTTTTCTGTATGCTTCTCAATTAGTTCCTGTATGACGCAATCGATACTCTGCAGTTTATCATTTAATATTTTTCTGATGTTGTTATCTTTACAGTTACTTAATTTTGCAGTCACTCTTTTTCTCTTTCGGAACAATGACCTCTTTCGTCTCTCGAACCTGCTTCTCTTTCCTCTTTGTTGTATTTTTGGGACATGTCTTTCCACAATTTCCAGGGTCTTCTCCTCTAAGGTCATTAGCATATCTTCCGTTGTCTTGGCCTCGAAGATGGTTTTCCAATCTATTACTGCCATGTTGGATGCAACACCTTCCCAGTTTATAGCTTTGGAGTGAAAATTAAAAATTTCGAATTTGCTTCTTTCTGTTGTTCGTATTCTTTCCTTTCTTGTTGCTTTTATACTGGTTGTTATTTAATATATATATATATATATATATATATATATATAAATAATCTTTTTTTAGTCAGTCCTCTTTGTTTTGTCTTCGAAGTTTAAATGTTGCTTTGCTTGCCTGAACTAGATTTTTAAGTGCTTTAGAAACGCTGACGAGGTTTCTTCCGCACCTTCGTCAAGAAACATCAGAAGAAGGTCTTTGATGCGTCTACGAAAGTTTCCACCCAACCAAGAATCCAGAGGTCAGCCTTTATAAAATCGTAAGAAAACTCGCCAAATACGAACGGTTTTTCATGCCCCAAGGCTTTAACAGTTTAATTTCGAAATCAGTCTGCCAAAAATTTCTTAAATTCAGTGAAAACGCTCTTGTGAATAGGCCCTCATTTGTACAGCGCGTACTTCAATTGAGAAAATCTTTTGCTTATAGGTTCTCGCGCCCTGTCCGTGTTGAAACCCAGTTTTTATAGTTTTTTGCAGAGACCTAACTGAGACTACAGTGTTCTTACAGTATCGTATTAGGCCCCCTGCGCCATACAACCTACACGTACAAACGCTCAGACTAAACGATGTAAGCTCTCTAAGTTTAGTACTTTCTCAGTGTGCCACGTATCGAACTCTTATTTTTATGTAACTTTAACATAATACCACACTTAAGTATTTTTATTTTATTATGTTGCGTATTTTATCCCAATCATTGCATCTTACTTCCATTTAGTCGCTGTGCATTTGTCCTCCATGTATCATAATTACTCTTTAATCTTCAGTATTCAATTATTGTAATAGTTGTGTATATTCAATTTGAACTATTATAATTGTTATTCATTGTGACACTTGTTTGTTTTGTTTAATTAAAAAGAAAACACAAAGTATATCTTTCTGATTTTAATTAATACCTATCGTGATTCTAAATACTCTTGATTCCTCATCAGTCTAATTACTTATATTACTAATTATATGAAATCCTACCGCTTAATTTGGATAATAAATTAATGCCTATAACCAGTGTCACTCTCTCTCTCTCATATATATATATATATATATATATATATATATATATATATATATATATAGTGGTGGTCAAAAACATTTTCCTTTTAAGGTTGCAGTTATAATATATTTCTCAAGTGTGCATCGAATGGATGGCATGACAAAGGTCACTCTTACGAAGGTTTCACGCCCCCCCCCCCCGGTACAGATCGTGAGGTCTAGGCGACTGGAGTTTGTCATAGTGTAGCTACCACAAATTCTCGTTATTTGTAGAAATCTGTACCGAAAAAAGTTTTGTAGGTGCCTGTGTCGTGTCAAGTTTCGACAAGGAATATTTATCACGAAAAGTTTGACAGAAAAACACTCTCACGATATTGCAAGCAAACTTTAACAAAAACTAACTATAAAACGGTTGAATTTTTACATCAGTCTCCCAGCAATCGCGCGGCAGGAAGCTTCTCGCTTTCATAGGCCCTCAGTATCCATCGTATACTTCAGCCAAAAATATGGTTATAGCAATTCAATGCGTGTGTAAACATCCCGTTTTCTTTGTGTCCGCGCACAGAACTTATTAGTCTGTCGTTTTATCGAGATACTAATTTAAATACAATTTAATGTAATTCATTATCTGTTGTTGTATTTAACGGATCTTTTCGGTTTGATGGCCTTTAATATTTTTTAACATTACTTGTTTTTTATTGTCCAGTTTTAATCGAGGATTTCAAAAATAACATTCATGTTTTAGAGAAACAAATAGTGAGGCAGTTATATGCAATTTAATAAATTTAAAATATATATTTTTAAACTGTATTGGGATCTTTTTGGTTTGACGGCCGGCGGAAAAAAACGAGTCATGGCTACGGGACCGTCAAATTCTAGACTCTACCAACTAGTTAGGTTAACGGAATGCCCAGTTAGGTTAGCAGAATGCCCGGTTAGATCAACTGTACGCCCTTGACGATTGGTTAGGTTAAGTCATGATATTTTTGTTAGTTTACTGTCAAAACAAACGAAAATATCGTGACTTAACCTAACCAATCGTCATGAGCGTACAGTTGACCTAAAACTTTCAGGGATTTTGGAATCTTAAAGCGTATATGATATTCTCTAAACTAAAATGTATAACTGCCTCATTATTTGTTTCTCTAAAACATGAATGTTATTTTTGAAATCCTCGATTAAAACTGGAGAATAAAAAACGAGTAATGTTAAAAAACATTACAGGCCGTCAAACCGAAAAGATCCCATTGCAATATATAATTTGGTACTTGTAGGTTATCTCGCCCCCACTAATTTTGACAGAATATTTTCATTAAAACTAACGAAAATATCACGACTTAACCTAACCAATTATCAAGGGCGTACAGTTGATCTATTAGTAAATAGTAAATACTATTCCAGAAACAAACAATGTTATAATTAATAATAGATCAACTGTACGCCCTTGATAATTGGTTAGGTTAAGTCGTGATATTTTCGTTAGTTTTAACGAAAATATTCTGGCAAAATTGGTTGGGGGGGGTGAGATAACCTACAAGTACCTATAATTTCTTAATTAAAGGAAAAAGGGAGCAAGTGTAGTTTATGAACCCCTGTGGTGCCTAGTGTAGTTTACGTTCCCCTATATTATCCTAGTGTAGTTTGCGTTTCCCAACTTTGTTCGCGTATACTTAATCAAATAAAACGTTAAAACTAACGAAAATATTATGACAACCTAACCAATCGTCAATATAAATATATATATATATATAAAGTATATATATATATATATAAAGTGTATATATATTAATATATATATATATATATATATATATATATATATATATATATATATATATATATATAATTTTACGTGGGTTCCGAACAACAAGAACATAAGAAATTTATGTAAGAACTGCCTGTACATTGGCATCGACCAATTTTTACAAAACTAAATAATTATCAATTTAAAAATAATTAATTATCGATTTAAAACTAAAGATAGAATCTCTCGATCCAGAGGATCAAGTCATAATAGACTACTATCCACAAATATGTTACACTCTATCTATTTATAACCGACATGCAAATATATCAGATCCAAAGAATCCAGTCAATTTCATTACGGTATCCATCAATACTAGTACCTTACCAACCAAAAATAAGTCACGGTCCATATCGATTGCGGACCAAGTCAAAATTTACAACCATATACATTACAATATATATACTTAGGAGGAAAAGTGTAGGTGTGGCTGTAAAGACTGTACAGTAATGTAGAAATGTGTGTGCACCCATTTTGGGTCTCCCATTTCAAGGTGTTTGTGGGGCAAGTGAAGATCATGAGTTTTTCAATACCTCACAGTACTATGGGGGCACCGCTCGGCAGAGGAATCTCTTTAAATGGGGTGTGTAAGGACAGAGAGTATCCCCTAACCCAAGATGCTGCCTCCCTATATCCCACAACACTTGTGTTGAGCTGTGGGATCTATCACCACAAAGCCTTAATTTTACTACCTTAAACTATACCCAATCTATCAACATATGCGTCTAATCGATTTTTAAACATGTTTATAGACGTGCTACTAATTACTTCTACCGGCAAACTATTCCAGCTATTTACTATTCTATGCGTAAAAAAGTTTTTCGCAACTGCTGTCTCGAACCTTCTACTTGTCAACTTACACCCGTTATTTCTAGTCCTATTATATTGAGATATTTCGAAAAAGCTATCTCTATCTACGTTATCGAACCCATTCATAATTTTGAAAACTGGATTAGATCACCCCTTAGCCTCCTAGTCTCGAGTGTTGTCAATTTTAACTCCTTAAGCCTATCCTCGTACGACTTTGACCTAAGCGACGGAATCATCTTAGTTGCTCGTCTTTGAACTCTTTCGATTTTGTCTATATCTTTGCGCATATGCGGATTCCAAAATTGGACCGCGTACTCCAAATGGGGTCTAACTAATGATTTATAAAGAGGAACTATAATATCGCGCGATTTGTACTCAAAATTTCGAGCTATAAAACCTAACACTTTGTTCGCCTTATTGACCGCGCTGTACTTTGTTTCGCTACTTTTAAATCACCAGTGACTATAACTCCTAAATCTTTTTCCTGCTCTACGCTTGTTAAATCTTTCCCTGACATACTATACGCAAAATTACCGTTACGCGAACCTATATGCAAAATTTTGCACTTATCACGTTAAATCTCATTTGCCATGTGACTGACCAATCAACGATTTTATTCAGATCTTCCTGATTTTACCTCTATCTTCGTCATAATCGCCCTACCACCCAGCTTCGTGTCATCCGCAAACTTTGAAACTGTACTGACTAGGCCGACATCTAAATCGTTAATATATATAAGAAAAAGCAAGGGGCCCAATACAGAACCCTGAGGAACGCCACTCGCTACATTAGCCCAACACGACTCCGCTCCATCAACGACCACCCTCTGTTTCCTACCTCGCAACCACTCTTCTATCCAATTTATTACTACACCCCTGATTCCATGAGCCTTAGTTTTTTCAATGAGTCTTTTGTGCGGCACGGTGTCAAACGCTTTTTGAAAATCTAAATACACTACATCAACCGCCCGATGTCTATCGTAAACGTCAACCACGCTTTGGAAAAATTCTAAAAGATTAGTTAAGCAAGATTTGTTTCGCCTAAAATCGTGCTGCGTATTTCTAACTAGTTTATGCAATTCTAAGTGTTCGACTATACGATCCCTAATTATTGATTCCAGTAGCTTACCTACAACAGACGTTAAACTGATTGGCCTATAATTTCCCGCCGCACCTTTATCGCCTTTCTTAAAGATAGGTGTTACGTTTGCTAACTTGAAATTATCTGGTACGCACCCCTCAGAAATAGACGCATTAAAAATCTTTGTTAGCGGCACAACAATGCTATCTTTTAATTCTTTTAGTTGTATGGGATATATGGAATCCGGCCGGTGATTTACGCGTTTTCATTTTATCAATATAGCGCATTACTTCCCCTTCACTAACCACTATATTATCCAAAATATTACCATTATCAAAAGGTATTATGTCTATGACCGTAGGGATATTCGTTACATCTTCTATAGTAAAAACTGACGTAAAAAATTCGTTTAGCAAGGTAGCCATTTCCTTGTTTTCAGAAACTAGATCTCCGTTTACATTTTTCAAAGGCCCCAACACACTTTTTACTGGATTTCTATTATTGACGTATTGAAAGAATCGCTTGGGGTTTTCTTTACCGTCACGAGCTATGGAGATTTCAAATTCGCGCTTGGACTTTTTTATTACACTTTTCGCTTCACGCCTTAGAGATATGTAGTTGTTTCGTAACCACAAATTGTCTTT